>VYZU01080189.1:24646-42003 GCA_013401355.1 Ceyx cyanopectus
TGATTAGGCATGTGCACCTGTACCACAGAGGAACCAAATGAAAATGTTAAATATTTTTTTCTCTTTGTGTAAGAGAAGCGTCAAGACCTGAAAAAAAAATGGGCAAGAAGCATTGTCATAATGCAGAGAAATCAGTAAATAGTCTTGTCTCTTCATGAAAAAAAAAAAAAATAAAAATTCTGAGCTGGGAAGAAGTGTCTTATTTTGATGAGTTTACCTGGTTTGCTAAGTGCTTACATCTGAACAACCTGTGGCTGCAACAAACCAAGAAAACAATTATGTCAGTGAAATTGCTTTCCCTCAGCTTCAGTTTAACAGCTGAAGGAAGGTCACACGCAGGGAAATAGCCCTTCAGTGAGATCATATTGGACTGACCCAGCTGATATCCCCAGGTCTCCTTTACTTGGAAATCTCTTGGAATGCTGTCATTCACACTGTATAGCCACAGAAACCTGACAGTGCCATTTCGAAGAGGGGAAAGTACTAAAATCTATTTTTAAATTGTTACAATATTTATCAGCTGCTTCTAAGCTCCTTCTATCCTTCCATGCTCCTCACATCCTAGACAGTGTGTGTGTTACTACCATTAGGACTTGTTTGGCAGCTTGCTGCTTTCCAGAAAGGCTCTTGACTTCAAATGAGATTTGAAGAAGCACTTCTTAGATAAAAGCCATAGTTGGCTATAGTTGGGAACAACTTAGTTGAAGCAACACCAGCTGTAGTAACCCCAGCAGTTTGTAAGTTTGTGGCACATGCAATGGTGATTTCAGTCTGATTGAAAAGCACCTTTAGCAGCATTCTCCAAGTCAATTCTTAAGTGATAAATGACCTGAGATAAAAGTTTAACATGAGAAATGTGCAAGACTGTAAGACTGTGGACATTGGTATGAAGGAGCAAGTAATAATATGAGTTACATTTCACTGGCTCTCAGTTCAGCTGAGCATAAATATGCACAGGAACATAAATATCTACTGTGTATTTTTAAATAATTTCCTCTATGTCTTTCCCTCAGCTTTAGTCTTTGTACCGTAAGACCTTTTAACTACTCAAAAGTACCCATCTTACAGCCTTTTATTAATCTTTATCTCAAATTTTTCCTGAATCCTTACAACGTAGTTGCCTAGCCATAGTTCACAGACCTCATGTGATGTAAAATAAAATAACAAATATAAATTCAAAGAAGTTCTGCTTGTGATATCAGTGCAGAAGCTTCATATCCAGAGTAGGAAAATTATTCTTTTTAAAGCTACGTTACAATTCTTAACTTGAAGTGCAGGCACATGATAAAGTTACATATTCATATTTTATTTCACACAGACTTTATAAACTTCATTTGCCATTTTCTTAAATGGAGTTCATGGCAGCTGCAGTAACTAAAGGGCTTACAGATTTTTCTGCAGAGGAATGTGCCCATTTTTGCTCAGTTTATGAACGCTAATTTAAAAAGCCAGAGTTTGTGACTATTGATTCTGTAATTGATAGTTTACATAAGGGGTTTAAAATGTAGTGATCAATTGAGTGCTGACCCTCTAGAGAGGCTTTAGCTGCTCAGCTTAAGTCTAAGAAGTTTGGCATAAGTAGGTTGTAACTATATTGCTCAGTAAAAAAGCTGAATTAATCAAGGTTATTGTAACCTTGTTTATTAAAAAAAAAATATATCTTTATTACAGTAGATGGTGTACTTTTTAGTCCTGAAAAGTGTTGATTTATAGTAGTACTGTTACTATGGAAAGCTATATGTATTGAAGCAGCTCTGACAAAGATGATTTGTACAAATGAGTATTACCTCATGTACTTTTGTGCTTAACCAACACATTTAAGAAAAGCTGGAAAATAAGAAAAGGTCTTAGTAATATCTTTGGATACTATGAAAGCTTGTGCCTTTCTGTTCTTTCCATACAACTACAATTTCAGCAACAAAAAACAACCTACTTTTTAGCAAAAATGAAACCAATTTTTAACCTCTCAATTTCTGTTGAAGGGAGCTTGCATTCTAGAGTAATTTAAGTGTGATGCTGTAACCGAAGCTAGCAAAAGTAATTGAGCATTCCTAATCTTAATATAATTATCAACAAGTAAAATTAAGAGAAATAAGTTATGCTTACTGAGTGTTCAACAGAGGCAGTCAATATGGAAATTGTCAATCAAGGACATCCTGGTTTCTAAAGCTATCCTGAAGTTTTAGGCATTGAATTCCATAAAGGAAATAAATTAGCACTAATATTTGTATTAACTTGGTAATTTTTACAGTGAAATTCTTACAATCTCATTTGGGCTTTGTACCTTAAAAACTTATCTGTAAAGGGATGTAAATATTATTCTACTGTTATTAGTTTTAACTAGTAATAGTAGAATAAAATTGTCACTCCTTGTCACATCTTCATTTTTTTAGGCTGAAATGAAAATCTTATTTAAAAAAAAATATTAAGCACTTGAAGATTTTACTTATGAGGGATAACATTTTCATTAATTGCAATTCACTTACCTGCATCCTTTAACTCCATGTCTGTCACAGGAGGGTGTACAGGGACACAGCAACAGCACAGGCAATAAGGGATGAGACACATTCATGGACAATAGATCTATAAGCAGATACAAAAAGGGATGGACAGGGGTACATCTAACATTGCTAACACCAAAAGTGTGACCACTGGAGGATTGGGGGAGGCCTGGGCAGCAGAAGTTCACCTCCTTCTAATCAGCATGTCCAGCTGTCCCTGGGCCAGGGACATCATCAGGGGTAGAACACAGAGCTGGACACACTTCTGGTCTCACAGAGTAGGGCATTTCTCATGTGCTTGTGCAGTCTGTCAAGGACATCTGGACAATTAATAGTGCTCACAGCTCACTGAGATTAATCATGTCTCCCAGGAACCACTGCTTTAATATGTCTGCAGAAATGGCCCTTCTTCAGAAGAGTTTCTGCATAAGCAAATGTTTTTACAAACTCTTCCTCTTCTTTGACTGCAAGCTTTCAAGTCCTCAGACTTTGCAGCTGTGGTTTATTTTTCATTTGCCATAACTAATATTAGTACTGGTCCTAGTAATTTTATTTGGCCTTTTCCTGCTGCAATTTTCAAACCGTATTTGAAAATCCACAGAAATTCCATGTACTACTTCATGAAAATACTCAAAGCTGTTCTCTAAACACATACTCATCACAGTGAAGGCATGGAATATGATTGCCTCTCTGTCATTTATTGTACAGAAAGCAGTACTGTAATTCTCTGGCATTGCATCATCTGCTCAACCCAGGTTACTCACCCTTTTGCATTATCAAGATTGTATTTTTCCTCCCTGAGAAATAGCAGTTATAATAGACTATTTTCAAAATGACAGCTTAAGTGGATCCATGGTTCCTTAATATCTATTCAGAAGTCTTGTCTCCCTGCATATTTTTATTGCTTTCTTTAAAAAGCAGCTTGTGAGAAAGGTAATACATTATTAATGCTATATGTCATAAAATAAAATAAATACTCACTTTTTGAAGAACCTGATCCACTAATCAAGAGTAAATGAATGCATCTGAATTATTCAAAGAACCTCAAATAGTGCAACTTGTACTCAAATTGAATATTGTGAATAGAATATTCACAATGTAACAAAAAGAACCTCTAGTCATATTAACTACTCCATTTTCAGGAGAGGAAATGCGATTTTTATTCTTATTTGTGATCAGCTTAAATATTTTACCCACCTTGCAAGGGCACAAATGTCCAGGGTAGGTTTCTCTGAGGTTTCTCTGCTTCATTACCTTTATGCATCCTTCTAAAGTAATGTTTGTGTTTGTAAGAAGAGTTGTTAGGGCACGTGCCCCCTGCTTCAAAGGAGACAGGTAAACCTTTATTCCTGTGCAGCAGCATTCTGTGTTGGTTCATGGTGAGCTACAGGCTGGTAGACATGAAAAAGCTGTGCAAAGAACATGTGAAAAATGCAACCATTTGTTGTGAGAAAGTGAGCATTGCTGAGCTGAGAGCAGTCTGAACCCGTCAGTGACAGCATCAAGGGTAAGACAGGAATGAGGAGATCTTAAGCATTTAATTAAAACCCACTCCTGCAGCCAGAGTTTGTTTACTCTCTATTACAATCCGTTCATGTCAATGAATTTTCTGGCACTGCTGCAGGAATTTTTCACTACTGCACTGTGTTTTTTCACAGCATGGCATTTCTACTGTATCTCCCCCCAAAGATATTTGCATTCCCCAGTAAGAGTTTTCTTTGGAAAAAAAAACAACTCAACAAAATAAGCTGTGCCACATTTCTAAATGCATCTTCCAAATTTATTTTTACAAATATAAACCTTCTAAGTCCTGTGCAACAGTATGTCATGTNGAAACCAATTTTTAACCTCTCAATTTCTGTTGAAGGGAGCTTGCATTCTAGAGTAATTTAAGTGTGATGCTGTAACCGAAGCTAGCAAAAGTAATTGAGCATTCCTAATCTTAATATAATTATCAACAAGTAAAATTAAGAGAAATAAGTTATGCTTACTGAGTGTTCAACANGCTTTAATATGTCTGCAGAAATGGCCCTTCTTCAGAAGAGTTTCTGCATAAGCAAATGTTTTTACAAACTCTTCCTCTTCTTTGACTGCAAGCTTTCAAGTCCTCAGACTTTGCAGCTGTGGTTTATTTTTCATTTGCCATAACTAATATTAGTACTGGTCCTAGTAATTTTATTTGGCCTTTTCCTGCTGCAATTTTCAAACCGTATTTGAAAATCCACAGAAATTCCATGTACTACTTCATGAAAATACTCAAAGCTGTTCTCTAAACACATACTCATCACAGTGAAGGCATGGAATATGATTGCCTCTCTGTCATTTATTGTACAGAAAGCAGTACTGTAATTCTCTGGCATTGCATCATCTGCTCAACCCAGGTTACTCACCCTTTTGCATTATCAAGATTGTATTTTTCCTCCCTGAGAAATAGCAGTTATAATAGACTATTTTCAAAATGACAGCTTAAGTGGATCCATGGTTCCTTAATATCTATTCAGAAGTCTTGTCTCCCTGCATATTTTTATTGCTTTCTTTAAAAAGCAGCTTGTGAGAAAGGTAATACATTATTAATGCTATATGTCATAAAATAAAATAAATACTCACTTTTTGAAGAACCTGATCCACTAATCAAGAGTAAATGAATGCATCTGAATTATTCAAAGAACCTCAAATAGTGCAACTTGTACTCAAATTGAATATTGTGAATAGAATATTCACAATGTAACAAAAAGAACCTCTAGTCATATTAACTACTCCATTTTCAGGAGAGGAAATGCGATTTTTATTCTTATTTGTGATCAGCTTAAATATTTTACCCACCTTGCAAGGGCACAAATGTCCAGGGTAGGTTTCTCTGAGGTTTCTCTGCTTCATTACCTTTATGCATCCTTCTAAAGTAATGTTTGTGTTTGTAAGAAGAGTTGTTAGGGCACGTGCCCCCTGCTTCAAAGGAGACAGGTAAACCTTTATTCCTGTGCAGCAGCATTCTGTGTTGGTTCATGGTGAGCTACAGGCTGGTAGACATGAAAAAGCTGTGCAAAGAACATGTGAAAAATGCAACCATTTGTTGTGAGAAAGTGAGCATTGCTGAGCTGAGAGCAGTCTGAACCCGTCAGTGACAGCATCAAGGGTAAGACAGGAATGAGGAGATCTTAAGCATTTAATTAAAACCCACTCCTGCAGCCAGAGTTTGTTTACTCTCTATTACAATCCGTTCATGTCAATGAATTTTCTGGCACTGCTGCAGGAATTTTTCACTACTGCACTGTGTTTTTTCACAGCATGGCATTTCTACTGTATCTCCCCCCAAAGATATTTGCATTCCCCAGTAAGAGTTTTCTTTGGAAAAAAAAACAACTCAACAAAATAAGCTGTGCCACATTTCTAAATGCATCTTCCAAATTTATTTTTACAAATATAAACCTTCTAAGTCCTGTGCAACAGTATGTCATGTTCATATTAGATGTTTTTATTGAGTAGACTCTCCTAGTTTCAGACAGACCGGCTCAGGAACTATTTTGTAATGCCAAATTGCTAAAAGTAACAATAGTCATCAGAAAGAAGTAAAGCAACAAACTTCTATAGGATAATTGATTTTTTCATTCCTTGCTGGTTCTTTGTTCCAGTCTTGAATTCTTTGGATGAAGAATTCTTCCTTCTTGGTTTCAGTTTGCTGGCTCAACACAGCCATGGTTTCCTAATATTTCAATATCAATGAAACGTTCTCAGGGATGAGACAGGGAAGGAGGGGAGGAAGAAATTCTCAAGAAGACATATATTTTATCTCCCAATATCTGAAAAGCAATAGCATGTTACTTTAGCCACATTCAGAACAATTGGCTTCACATTACTGGGGCTTGTAAGTTAGAGACCTGATAGTTTTGAACAACCCTTATTGTTTGAGGATTTCATTTATGTAAACCTGAAAGCCAAAGAATGCTGAAGGAACTTTTTTTTTTTGATACGTTCTAATATTGGTTTAACCTGTGTGCTGCAATATAAATAATATAGCTATTTTTAAACTACATCAACAACTTGGTAGTAGAACAGTTCTGACCAGGATTTGATATTGCAGCTTCCATTTGGGAATCTCAGATTTGGCAAACATACGTTGACCCATGATCCTATTACCAGAGATATCAAATTAATGCTGAAATCAAGTAGCAAGTTTGAGACCTCAAACCTGATGCAATTCCTATTGAAATCAATGGATTGTTTCCACTGAATTCAGTAGCCATCTGTTCAAACCAAATGTGCTTTGTATTTTGTGACAGAAAGAGTAAAGAGCAAGAGAATTTTTTCATCTTGGTGTTTTCCCTAGAGGAAAGCCACAAGCTGGAGCTATGGGATTTACGAACCCCTTTTGTTTAGTCCTGAAGGAACAAAATGTCTCCAAATGCCTATATTCCCATTAGCTTTATGTGCTGTGCCTCTCGAATAAAGATATTTTATCTGGTTGTGTTTGAAAAACATTGCAAAATCTGCAGTAATCTTGAAGAAAAGAAATTCTGCCTGGAGAATATGCAAATTTTCTTCAGAACCCAACATTAATCTGAAAACATGAAATGTTATATTAATATATATATTCCTATTCAGCTTTGAACATGTTTACACGCATACATAGATTTCATTAAAAATTATTTTCAGTGAATTATGCTATACTATATATCTATATATAAATGTATATATATATACAGACAAGTACTTGTTCATTATAACGTGAGAAGGTCAAAGCAGAGCTGGAGAGAATGCATTTGTCACATCTCTTCAATCTCATCTGTTTTTTTTTCATCTGTATGTATTCATCATAAATCTAGTAAAACATGCTGAAATGCACTGGACGGGGAACCTCAATAATGTCAGTGGATTTATGTGTTAGCCAGACTAGATATTAACAGCAGCATTACTTTCCATTTCAAGCCTCTGATAAAACTTCTGCTGCAGTTTGAGAGTTATCTGACAAAACATTTCCTTGTTTCAAACGTGGCAGGCAGATGAATGATTGTGTTGGCAGAATGCTACAGATAAAAGGTTAGGAACATTCTTTATCCAGATTATTTTCTTTACTACGTCTTGGAGTGAAATATAGATTATGCCATTTAAATCTTGCGTGCTTATCCATATGTTTTGCTGGGGGCTGAAATTTCCAAGAGCTGAGATATCAGAACCAAAACTCAGTGAAGTTGACCCAAAATATTTCCATCAGCTTTTGGTGGACCTTGAATCAAGCACTAAGTGAATAAATAGTGAAAAAATATTATTATTTTTTAAATTATAATTATTTTAGGGAGCCCCGATATGTGGCTTTTTCCTTTCAGAATATTCAGGCCTTGTGCTGAACATTAAAATAATGTGTTTATTTGCAGTGTATTTTTATACAAGAATACATCTAGACAAATGATTACAGGTGTACTAAGTGTTTTAAAGGAGTATGCTATCTTGGCTTACTTTGATTTTGAGATCAGTATTTGGCAAATGTTGATCTCTGGCATAGGCTGAACTTGGGAGCTCCTCAGAAGGAGCTCTCTCTGGATGAAGAAATGGCTATTTGCCAGAGGACCACTTTCCAGGATGAGATTGGTTTGTCCTGCCTATATAAAACTTTTGGGAGGGATTCAAATCCTAACAGAAATAATATGTAAAAAAAAAAATAATGTTTATTTTTAAGAATAATATATGGAACACAAAGCATTGGCAATCTTGGGGAAAAAAAATCTCAGTTTCCTGTCTTATCAGTCAGTCATAAAATATAATTGGCCAGCTGCACAACATGGCATGAATCATTAGGATGACATTATCCTGTCTTCACTCATTTCTTTTCTGCTCTATCTCTCAGGTTTGAGATGGGCAGCTATTTTTAATACTGAAAGCTCTCATATGCCAGGTCCCACATGAACTAATGCTGTCCTCTGTCTTACTCAACATCTGTCAGAGCAGCAGCAGGTAACATTAGATGTTCCAGATTCAAAAGCCAATGACACCTGACAATACAGCTCATCTATTAGGAACAAACACAGCACCATCCAGGTCCTTGAGTGACTGGAGTGTACACACAGATGAGAAGCAGTTGTCTTGGGACTTTCAGAGAAGCTAATACTCAAGCCTTTCCTCATGAGCAGACTTGGCTGCAAGCACAGGTTTGTCTGAAGCCTGAATCCCTTCAAGGCTTTATCTACCCTGCAGTCACAGATTCATTGGGTCCTGTCACTCCGTAATGACATGTGTGAAGTGGCAATAAACTCAGAAGTGGAGTGATTACATCTATATTAGAAAATGATGAGTGGTGTCTGACAGGTGAAGAGGAATTAATTGCCCATCAAAGAACTAGAACAAAACTAGTAAGAGTTCAAAGCACTCAAAAAAGAGGTGCCTCTTCAGGTGGTTACAGTTCACGTCTGGCATTCTTGGTCACAAGATGCTGTCACTACTTAAGCATAACATCCTCTGTGTTATTTATTAAATGTATAGCAACAGTGTCCACTCAGGAAATACTAATGATACAAATGGTTGGATCTTTTGAGTGTAGCAGAAGGGAACACTGTACCTGCTTTAGCATTTCCTTGCCATCTCATCAAGCTTTACCTCTGCTGGGCTAGCCAGACTTTTGCCTTGGATTTAGTAAGACCTCTCTTATGTTCCTTGCTCACAGCCACCTAATTAGGTTATTGAAATAGCTCAGGTATGGACTGCTAATTAATGTGACATTGTTTAATCTTTGCTTGAAAACTGATATAAATCAGAGAATGATTTATAAGTTGGTTAGAAGGGACATTTGGAGGCAATCTGGTCCATCCCACTGACTAAGGTAGAGCTAAGGTTAGGTCAGGTTGCTTGCCTTGCTCAGCCCCTATTCCAGCACCTGATCACCCTCCCTCTGAATTATTTTTCAGTTACATCTAATTAGAGCTTGTTAATTTACTTATCTCTTTGCTTCTAATTCTGTATTACCATCGCATTTTGTTTTCCTGAGTGCTAGACTGATGCTTTCAGTTGCCTCTAGGAGCTTCTAGAAGGTTCTGCAGCCCGGTTTCTGTGGGCGGGCTTAGCTGACTCCTGATTGGCTGGTTCTAGAATAAGAGTGGCCTGGAGGGGGAGTTGCTGACTGTTTAGGCTGCTGCTCACCTGTAGTGGAGCTCCTCCCTAGGTGGTAAGAGGTTGCCTACCTGGCAGATGGCAGGCTGGAAGGTGTGGGAGTGCTCTGCAGTGGTGGTGCCACACTGCAGGCTCAGCTCCAAGTGCTGGCAGCCTCTCCCAGGACACTTGAACTGAGCTTCCTTCTGCTGAGTTGTGTGCTCTGGCCAAACACATGAGAGTACAAAGGCATCTTCCAGACACAAAGGTTAGTTGTAATAATACAGTAGGCATGAAACCTTGGGGGAATTCTTTTTCTGATTTTGAATTTTCTTTCTATTCCTTAGAAGCTGGGCTGAGCTGTGCTTCCTGTTACAAAATATTATTGAGAATTAAAGTCTTTACAAACAGCAGGATTATCTTGAAAGAGTGATACTCTAATACTGGCTATGGACTGCTCTTTAGCCATTGTGGCCTTCCTTCTGTCTTCAGCTGAATCGGAGAAATCAGTTTCTTTAGCACTGGGGAGAGTTGATAAAGGGAGGGTTCACTGCTGTCTACAGGTACCTGATAGGAAGCTCTAGGAGAGGCAGGGCTGGACTCTGGAAATGCAGAGGGAATAGGCTGAGACACCATGGACAAAAGCTGAAGCAAGGGATATTCCAGTTAAGTCAAATAATTTATTTTTTTTACCCTGTGAATGGTCAGGCCCTGGCATAGGGTAAACAGGGGATCAGAGGAGTTGGGGAATGAGTTTGTGCTTGGAGACACCCAGACCTCAGCTGGCCAATTCTGAACAACCTGATCTGCTTAGCTGTGCTGTGAGCTAGATGACTGAGCTACATGAGCTCCAGAGCTCCCTTCCAACTGAAATTATTCTATGATATTGTGAATCTTACTGGTAAGCCTTTAATACATCTCTTCATTACTACACATACAGAAGATTTGAATAAAAGTATTAACAAAAATAGTCCATGTGAAGTTTGAATATCCTACTTAGCATTTCCTTATTTCTTTCTGCATTTTTTCCCCATTGTGATTCCTCTTAACTACAGAGGAAATTTGAAACACTTTCTTGCAAGAATTTCTGAAAAATGTTCCTAGCACACACACACAAAATCCCCCAAAACCAAACTTATTTTGAAATTTTTAGTTTACCAATAGCATTTTTTAAATTAACTTTTTGTTACTTTCATGTATTTGACAACAAAAGTTATAACATTTTGTTCACATCCCTAGACTAGAGAGGGAAAAGCAAGCCACCCAGTAAACCAGGAATTTAATAAATTAATCCATGAGAAAGGTCTTTTGCTGAAAAACTCAGTGGAGGAGCTTTGGAAGGACAAAGTGCCTCACATAAGTATGTGTCTTCTGGGATATTATATTTTCCCTAAGATGAATTGCATACAATATACATCTGAGAAAATATTCTGAAATAGTATAAATAATAGACTCACAGAGGCAGCTACCCACTCACCATGAAGGCATTGCTAAGAACTTATAGGGCAGTTTTACTTATTTGCTAACATTCTATTCCGGCCTTTATGCAATTGTTACTAAAAGAAAATAGAAATGGCTGCTATAAAGTGACTTTTTTACATAACAGAAGAAGAACAGAACAGAGAGATCTATTGTAAAAGGGTAATGAATTTTATGATGTGGTTAGGAGACAAAAAGATGACAGCACCTTTAGTAACAGGGGTTATCTGCTCCAGTTGTTCCTACATCTTCTTGTGTTGGGGTCAGGTCTAAGGCTCTCTTTAGGTTTCCCATAACAGATTAGTCAGTCTCAAAGACAGTGTGGATAAGTAGAGACAGGTGCCTTCAGGCATGTGCCCTGCTGGCCTCATTCCCAACCTACCAGGTTAGGTAATTAAATAACTGAGATGCAGTAGATTCTGTCCAGTAGCAACCAGAATGTGGTGTACAGTCAACACAGAAGTCACTCTGGAAAGCTGTCGGGATACCCTTAGGCATATAGCCTTGGAGAATTGTTTCTAGTTCCCTCTTTAAGGACAAATCCATTTCAGGATCATCTTGTGAGTTCTGCAACATAAAACTGGTTGTTCTCAACTGGGACAAAAGTTCATACAGTTCAGGATTCCACTTCTTGGACTAGCTGTTAATGGGTACTGAAGAAGAGAAAGATAGGTTTTTGTAACAGCTGACTTTAACACCTAATACTTTTCACTGGTTTAAATGATTTTTGGTCAGCTACTTACTAAACCAGATGTAGTTTCATTGGAGGCAGTAATTTGTCGTGGGGTCAGTTTGGGGAGATTATCACAAACAGCTGATAAAAAGCAGGATAAACAACTGAGACAGCCAGTTGGGATGTTTGATACCACACAGATTCCTGCCCCTATGTAAGGGGAGAGCTGCCCTGAGTGGTTTTGCCTACTTTCAACTTGCTTGGTTGTGGCTGGAGCAGGGGAAGTTGGCATCATAGGCACAGGTAGGGTCTTCCTGGCTTCTGTTGTTTGCTTTTTCTACCATTTCCTCAGTGGTGTTTTGTTAAACTGCCCTTATCTCAACCCATGGGGGTCTCACCTTTTTTTCTTCCCCCTAATTCTTCCGCCTGGTGTTTAGCTGCTGGCAGAGGTTAAACCACAGCATAATTCATAGCTAATACTATGAATAATATAGCTAATACTATAACTCTTCCAGACTCTTACTGAACCCATGAAAACTTTTGGCATCAATGATGTTCCTCAGCAAGGAGTTTCACATCCTAATGACATGTTGCATTAATGGTGCAGTAATGTAGGTTGGAACCTGCATCCTGGTAGTTTATTTCATGCTATCTAGTCCTTATGCATGAAATGCATTTTATCCAGAGCCATCTCCTCCATGCCACTCACAAATTTCTGTTGTATCTGAAGGGTGCAGAAGAGTCTTTGCTTATTTGATCATTTCTCGTAAGGAAGCCTCTTCATGGCTTTGGTCATGTTTGCCAGTTTTAGACTGGAAATTAGGAAGGATTTCTTTACTGACAGAGAAGCCCAGGGCTGGAATGGGCTGCCCAGGGAGGTGATGGAGTCACCATCCCTGGAGGTACTAAAAAAATGTGTAGATGAGACACTTCAGGACATGCTTTCAGGGGATGGTGAGGTGTTTGTTTTTTCTTCTCATTTTTTTATTAATGGTTGGAGACTGTGATCTTAGAAGTCTTTTCCAACCATGATAATTTCATGATCCTGTGATTAACATCTGCTTATTCTTTCAAACTGCTACTAAGCTGGTATTTTCATTGAACTGTTTATAATCACCCTGTTTCTTGGTCCTGAAATAGTCACCCTCGAGCCTGTTTTATATATGAAATTAGGATTGCTCTGCTCATGCAATGTACAACACGTCATGTTTTTCTTCACTGAGATTTGTCTCTTTTTACTGCCTACATGCTCTAACTTATAATCCTTCTGCAGTTCTTTACAGCTGCTCTGTGTCCTTACTCCTTTGAATGACTTTGTGTTGTTGAACTTCTATCACCTAACTACCTGTTTGATCCCTTTTCCATCCTGTGAATGTTCAACAGTCACAGTACACATCCCTGCAGAATGCCATTAGTGACCTCCCTTCTTCATGAGGGCAGATCATTTATTCCTACATTTTGTTTCCTATCTTTTAAGCCATCGTTTATCCATGACATTCCCTCTTATGCCATAGCCTTCTTAGTTTCTTTCAAAGCCTTGATGGAGAAATTTGTTGAAAGCCTTTTAGATATACACATAGACTTTTATCAACTGGATCACTTTAACTGCACAGAAGTGACCTTTTTGGAGAATTCTTTTAGGTTTGTGAGGGGCAATTTCCTTTAACAGAAGGCAGGTTGACTCTCTCAAAGTATATTATTTTTGTCAAGATGTCAAGATGTCTATTTTTCTTTTCCTTACAGTTTCAAGAGATGTCAGATTTCCAGCCATGTTATTTCTCACATCTATCCTGGCATCCTTCTAAAATTTGGTACCATATTTTTCCTTCCTCAATGCTCAGATGCTAAGGTGAGTTTAAGGGAAAGGTTTGTTCACTGCTGTGAGCAATTTGGCTGTTTGACTTCCCTTAGAAGTCTTAGATGAAAACCATTTATTCCTTGTGACTTGATATTGTTCATATATGAAAATGTCCTGGAATCTCCTTAGTCACTTCAGTTTCACACAGATCCTTTGAGTTTTCAGCAGAGAAGGATTCTATAGTAAGAATCTCCTCTCTATCAGAGGAACAATATGCAAAGATTCTCAGAAATAGTATTGGATTCTCAGACTGTGTCTTTTGAAGTGTATGTATTGACCATACAGACTTTCTGAAAGATTTTCTGCTTTTGATACATATGAAAAAAGTAGTTAGCTTTGATTCCTTTTGCTTGTTGTTTCTTGAGTATTTTTCAGTTGACTTACTGTGTATGTTTAATCTACCAAAGTTTTATCATCACTTCATTTATAATGGGATGCCTTAGTGTGTTCAATAAGCTGTAGGGAATGCTAAAATGTTTTTAAGATGTTCAAGGAAATAGAAACATGTTTGACTACAGTAAAATATTTTAACTTCCTCTTCATNATCAAGGCTTGATAAATTGAACTACCTAATAATCTGAGTGATATTTAATGTATCAACTATAAAGAATAAAACTTACCCCAAATACCTTGAAGATTCTAGGTAAAGCTAGTCAAAGAGATCAAAGCTTAATTTAGCAACTTTCACTGCCTTTTTTTCCCCCCTCTTCTCCCTTTAACTAATGCTTAGGGAGTTAGGTATATTTTCTTTTTCATTATAATGTAGCTTACATTACAACATAAAATTACCTTAACCTGTTTTCCTTTCATTTCTACTGAGTTATGAATCAAGGGATTTGAAGTGGTTATCTTGTTCTTCTATACATTATTATTAATTAATTATAATGCTACTGTTCAGATAGAGATTTATCAGGTAAACTGAAATTGTCTTTCATTTCCCTTTTGGATGACTAGTTTTAGATTTGCAGTAGCTTGTCTAGATCTCAGGTCTCTCTTTTAAATTAGTTTCCCTAGGGTTCTGAAGTTTTATCAGATAGTGGAATAGTAAACAGTTGTTCAGACTTCAAGCTCTAATGTTTCTGATTAAAGCCACGAAAGATTTGCTTTCCTATTACAAGTTTCAATTGAAATAAAAATGCCAATTCAGGATTTTCTTCATAAAGGAACTCTTCTTTGTAGAAAGAAAAAATAAAAGCCTATATTTATTCAGCTTGTTTTCTTTAAAGATTAAATGAACTTGGAATATAAACTGCTTACTTTACAGCTATTTACTTGGATTTTCTACTTACCATAAATTTCCAAGGCCTTCTAACATATAGTCCACATCTCTACTCAGATCATCTCCAAAATAGCTCTCAGGCATACAGTTCAACATTATTTTGGTTAACAGTAAGCTCTACATCTCAAACCTTATTACCTAGACAGAAATAAAAGCTCAGTGTTTACAGTTTTGACAGGAGGCGTGCTAACTACACTTTTAAGTTTAGGAAATTATCATTAGAAATGTCTTCTTGATATTGGGAGGCATCTCAAAGGTATGAAAAATCGAGACATCTGTATGACCTTTGATTCTACAGCATTGGAGTGAAAGCAATGCAATGTGCTGGTATGGGCACTCAAAAAAAATAGTGAGTATCACCCTGAATACTTTAAATTCTGTTCTACTTTGTAGAAATTTCTTATAGTTAACATCTTATTACTCTGAAGGGCAAATAGATTTTAAAAGGGCAATAATGGCCTGATCTCACATCCCATGCCTAGGCTGGCACTGTGGATTGGGTTATTTTTGTAGTAAAAGAAAAAAACATAGGAGATATCCTGGCTATTGTAGACTTGAGAGGCTAGAGAGAAGCCTATTGTTGTCGAGATGAGTAGCTGCTATCAGAAGTAAATACAGGGATGGGTAATGCTTTTTGATGCTGTAGATGGCTTTGGGATTCTTATGAATGCATGAAGACTAGGTAATAAGTGTGTTACCAAGGCCTATATGGTGTAGGAAGTGTTCATAACATATGTTTGGTTTCATTGCATGTGTATTAAAAATGAGAATAATCAAAGACTAAAACTGAGGATTAAGCCACTGTTTAGGAAGAGAAACTTTGAAGTAAGATTACAGATAGACTAAGTAATGCTAAAACTGTACAAAGTACAGGTGGTGAGATTTGGTCTAAGGACTTGGTTAGGTTTGGTCCTGGAAAAAAAAGCTGTACATTGAGTTTATTGCTGGGTACTAATGTTCAGAGTGAGGGTTGGAGGTGGCAAAAAAACATTTTTAGTTTATCATTTGGATGTAGTCAAAACCAAAGTCTGAATAGGTCATTGTTAATTACTGAGAAAGATGTTATTTATTAGTAGGGTCAGTTATTGAACTCTTTATAGCCTATTTGTTCAAAATTCCAATACATGGTTTCTTCTTAATTTTAGTTACAGTCCTAATACCTCCCACTGAAAAGCAGACAAACTTTATTTCATACATAGATCTTCTTGGCCCCAGAGGACCAGCATTGACTTCAAATTGGTAGGAAGCATTCAAGATTCTTGAACTCCTCTAAATGTCACTTTATACTTTGTGTGTGTACAAATATGTATGTGCCAGTCTCTTCTACATAAATAATTGCAGTCAGCCACTTATCAAACATAATATCCTTGAACCTGTCAAAATTCAACATCATCCTATTGCCAGTTCATTTCCCCCATCCCAGACTGTGTTCATTTCCCATAAAACACTCATCAAAACAGTTGGAGAGTTTGGCCTGCAGACTAGGCTTTGGCAACCCCATTTAAGTGCTAAATTTGATTTTCATTTCCAAATTAGAGGTTATGTGTTCTCATCGTCTCCTGACTCCTGCTGAATTTTCTTCTCAAGAAGCAAGATGCTACTGATTCCTTCCTTAATGCAGAGTTAGTGGTGCCAATAACAGCCCTCTCATGGGCTTGGAATAGGGCAGAAGCCAAAAACTAGGAGGAGCTGCCTCTCACAGATTTCAGTGTGCCATGGCTCTTGGCTCCCTGTTCTGTGGCAATCTTACTATGGGCTGCTGAATGGAGATAAATAGACTGTCCTCCATATCATAAATTGCTAATTAGTCCTCTGAGCAGTGGTCAGTTTAAGAAGAGTACTTTGTTATTTAAGCATTTCATACTGTCTTTAATTTCTTTTCATCTTAATTTCAGATTATACATTAGTTCTACCTGCTTTCTTTTTTCCTTTTTTTAAAAATTACTTTCTCACTCCAGAGTCAGGGTAATTTTAGATGCAGGCACAGATAATTCTGTATTTGCCTTTTAAATAAAAAAATATGTCAAATTTGTAAATTTGAGTTTCTATTTGCACCCAGCAGCACTGGAGTTTCATTAAGTGTTTTTCATCAGAGAAGGCATTGCTAGATGTCACAAAGCTTTAATAGTTCTAATTGGAGGTTAGTAACTCTCATTTGTAGAGATATTCTCTATATAATGAATAAGAAAATCTAAGGCAATAAAATTAATGAGAGAAAAAACTGGTAAGAAATCAATGACAAGTCAATGACAGCTGAATGCAATTCATATAAATGTGACTGGTACTAAAAGCCATCTGTGAAAGCCTCAACTAGAGGATTAATCTGAACTTCCTGAACCCTTCACTTTTATTTCTGCTCTTTCTTCATATGTAGTTTATTCCTGTCAGGCAAGCCTTGGCTTTTCCAACGTTTTACAGAAGATGTTAAGAACTGCAGTAAACTAGCAGACATGTATAGTAACTTCCCTACAGTCTTTTATTTCTTTTTTTTTT
>VYZU01080191.1:0-20762 GCA_013401355.1 Ceyx cyanopectus
TTGCAGGGCAAGGGACATTTTTCCTGGGTCTTCTGTGTCCTGGTTCCATTCCCAGCAGGAAAGGGGAAGAACAGTGTCAAATTCAAGCTGGTTCTGGGCTGCTCCCCATCCCCAGCCATCCCAAAGCCACCTCTATGACCTTGCCAGGGTTTCAAGGGGCACGGTGACAGTCCAAATATCTCTCTCTCCCTGCCCCATCCTGGGGTCTCATCCCTTCCAGGAATGATAAGCAATTCCCTCTGCATCAAGTGGTGGTTTCGCATCCCTCTCCAGAAAGAACCCTGGGAGGCAGGGAGAGGGGTAAGAGAACATTCCCCCCAAACCCCAAACCCTCTTTGGAAAAAAAAATAAAATCAAAGCACAAGGCTGTGAGAGCAGTAAACAGGTTTTCAGTGAGTTTTCCATGGCACTTGCCCGATGGCTGGGAACACAGCCAGCGCCCATGGGGGTGCATGGCTGGCCAAAGCTCTCCCTTGGCACTTGGGGCCAGGGCAATTCTGGGAGGGGGCCAAGGACATCCTCCTTCTTACGATGCTGCTCTAGGGTGCCTCCTTACAGGGGTGGGTGATATTGTTGAGTCACGGGTACAGGCTGGCACGCATCCAGCACTGCACCACCAGCTGGATGGAGGCCTGGGGCCATGCCACCCTCAAAGAAACAGTAGGGGGACAAAATATAACCCCTGGCAGGGAGCTGGGAGCATCTTCTCAGGCTGACAGACTCCTCTAACATCCCACCTCGCTAAAAAAAGAAAAAAAAATATGGAGAGAGCAAAGTTTTCTTTGTAAGCATGGAGCCTTTGCTGATGGAGCAGCTTCTGACAGAAGGGTGGGCACAGGGACATGGTCGAGCTGTTCCCAGAGGCATGCTCATGACTGGAGAACTGGGGTGAGGCCCTGTTTCAGTGCTGTACGATTTAGGAAACCTGCCCACAGAGGCAAATGAAGACTGATGCAAGAAAGTAGTGAGTTCCAGAAACTGCAAGTGTCTCTGAACAGGAGAGGAGGTGGTTTGGATGAGCTAAGGATGCTGCTGGTGGAGGATCTACAGGCCCTGGTGCTGAGCCACCCCCAGTAGCTCTCTTTTACCTCCTGGTTCTCCTCTCTGTGGAAGCAGTGATGGAGGGATTTCTAAAGGGTGAGGGAGAGAGCACCAGCACTGGCACTGCCAGTTCCTGAGGGACTGGCTCTTCAGGGAAGCCCAACACAGCTGTACAACTTCTTGGGCTGCACCAGCACCTGCCATGGTGGGAAACTCCTCATGTTGGAGGCAGCTCCCTCTCTCCCTTGTCAGCTCTGTCTCCTGAGATGCTGGGTTATCTCCAGCACAGGAGCCTTGTGTGCCTATGTCACCCCACCCAGCCTGGATTGCCAGAGATGCAGTTGAGAGCTGAGGCTGCCCTCTCCTGATTACATACATGGGTGCTTGAGCTTTTATCATGGGCAAAGACCCGCTGGCTCACTAAGTCTCTGGCTGCTCCCGAGAGCCCCATGCTCACAGCCTGGCTGTGCTATCTCCCCTCTTCACATGCATTGCATGACTTGCAGCCTGCCTATCTGAAAAGCAATGCCAAGCAGGACAGGGTCCCTGGCCTTTGCCCAAGGGAAAGTGACATTTACTGCTACCTGGAGAACTGGTTCTTCCAGGGAAGGATGAATCCTGATTTCTCTGGTGCTGGTGTTGCCACCCTTTGAGCACCAGCAGCTGCTTCTGGGGCAGATCCAGCCCAGGAGATGGCCCCAAGCCCTGTCCTGTCTCTAGCAGTGGGATGAAGGGGCAGGATTTCCCTTCAGAATCCAGCAAATCTTCAAGATGGGATGAAAAGGGTTATTCAGTGTGTTAGAAAAAATGTTTAAATGTGAGCATCTGATCTCACCACAATTTCCCTGGTTTATTTCCTGGTTTTTGGGCTATCACACAACCAAGTAAGACCCCAAGTAGCAGCTGGGGAGCCTGCAACATTCACTGGAATCCCTTGCTTGGAAAGGGGACAACATGGAAGTATTTGGACTCCCAGAGAGCATGATGAGGAGGGGAAGGGCTGGAGAACCCTGGAAGGTGGTACCTGTGTCTGAAGATCAAGAAGACAACGTGCTCAGGTGCCCCACAATTGGTGTGAGAACCAGCAGCTTGATACTCCAGCCTCCACCAATATTTTTGTCAATTGGACTGTGCTGTCATCATGTTTAGAAAGGCTAGAGGTGCCTTGATGAAGTTCACTAAAATAAATTATTAAATTAACAGCTAAGGTGAGTACAGCTGCAGAAACAGCCAGCACAGGAATTGCAGTGTCATGTGGAACAGGATGGTTCGTGCCCATCAGAGGGACTATGTTGGACAAAAAACTCTTTGGAAGCTTCTGGGAAAAGGAAGTGAAGACCTGAAGATCTGGCAGGTGCAGGAGGGGAGGGATGTGTGCACAGGGACTGATGCTGCTCTAGATTTTCCCCTCTCTGGTGGCTCAAGCCCACCAGGCGGGGGGAAAGTCAAAAACAGGTTTTAACATGTATTTATCCTTCTCCTGTTGTACTGGGAAGGTCTGATGCCCCCCATGAGTTAACCACTCCTGGCTGCTCTTCAGGCTCTGGCTGTCATCACACTCCAGGCTCTGGGCCACCATCACATGCTCCTCCCCTCTTGGATAAACTGCGGAGATGTTTTGGTTTGGCGTGAGCTTCAGTTTTCATCTTTAGAAGAGGAGTTACACAATAACAAGATAAGGCTGTAGACTGGAAGCAAGCTCAAAAAGCCGTGTGAAGAGGTCTCTCCTGCCTGGCAGGCTTGTGGGGCAATTTTGGGTAAGGATGCAATTTGCTGCCAAGTTTTTCTGAAGAGCTGAAGTGTCCTCAGTGCTACCTTGAGTCCTGTGCCAACCACATGCTGGCTCTACTGAAACAGAGAAAAGATTTTGCTGTGGAAGCAGGAGCTTAGAAGCACCTTGCAGGGGTGGATTGGTGCAACATGTTTTCTTCCCCTATTTTTTTTTTCTGAGGATGGAGAAGACCTGAAAGCTGTCTCTCCCTGAAGAGGATGAGCTCCTGTCTGGCTCCCGTTGTTCCCACCCTGAAGTCCTGTCCCTGCTTGCTGTCAGATGAAAATGTGTTTAGGAACAAATGGGGTTGGCTGAGAAGCATGAAAATCAAACTGAAACACAGGCAAGAAATCTTGGCTTTGGATGCATGTAGCTTCACATTGCATTTCTTTTTCTCATCATTTAAATTCAGAGTTTAACAACCAGCCTGACAGAAGGTCAGACTCCTATATAGGTCATCACTATCCTTCTCAATGAATGAGGGAAATCTTTCGGCTCACTGTAAAATTGGGCAGCAAAAAAATAACAAAATACATCTGCAAATTCTGTTACTGTCCTGAGATCACTTTGACACAGCATGGCTGGAGCTGATCAGTAGTTGTCATCACTGCAAAAACCTCCATCAACCAACATCATCAGGACTTCTTCATTTGCTTGATAAAATTGATACAACTTTATATAAATGTAAAACTTAATGCATTGATGCAGAACACAGAGACTGCATCCTCAGCTTTGTAGTTAAACTTCCAATCCTACATTACCTTCCACTGACAGTGTTGAAGGCAGAGAATGCCTCAGGTCCCTGGTGTGCATGTCTTCTTCCCTTGTTTCTTGCTTGGCTGTCAAGAAACTCAGGAGCTCAGTGAGATGTACAGGGACAGAAGAAGCAAAGGCAAGAATAAAATCATAAAATACATCCCTTATGGCCTGGACTCCAGATCCGCTCTCTGTCCATGGGCAGTGGATTCAGGATCTTCCTGAATGCTTTACAGGAGTGTGTCTATGAACATCCCACATTCTTGCTTGCCCCCTGGAGCTCAGAGAGCAGACATGCTATATTCTGGGGTTAATTAGAGATAGTCTGGTTGGTGCTTTTGCAGCTGCTGGTCTCAAAGAGACTTCTACAGCAATAGCTTTGTGGTTACTTTTTAAAACCACTGACAAAGCAATTCCTTTCCATTGCTCGTGCATTGTCTCCAGAACCAGGTGAGCTTCTTCAGCCCTCCTGATTACTCCCTACAACTTTCCAGGCACTCCAGCATTATCTGACACCCCAGTCCAGGTCTCTGTGGGAAGGGGAACAGGGAGACAGGGAGGCTTCCTTTGCCCAGGACGATCTCACTCTGCTGTCTCCAGTCCTGTTCACCTCTGGCTGCTCAGCTGAAGGAAGGGCTGACACGGACGACGCAATTCCATCCCTCCACAACCCATTCCCATCCCCAGTGACCTTCATAGGGACAAAGCATGAACATGAGCCCTTTTAGCTGCTGTGTTTGTATACACAGACCTGCTGTTGACACAGATCTCTTAATCCCCTCGCCTGTGTCCCATGGGCTGTGCTTGTACAACGGTGGCCACAGCTGGGTGCTGGCACTGCACTTTACTGAAGCCCTTTTACCTCTGACTCGCTGATCAGCTGCTGACAGGGTGTTACTGGGAGGCTGCTGCAGGCTCGGTGGTGGTCCCAGAGTCCTGGCTAAGGGGACTGTCCCCAGTTTGATTTGGTGGCACAGGGACAGGATGGTGTGTGCTGCTCTATGTTTTGGCATTGCTTTGCTTCCAGTTTATCATCACTCCTCTGTTGGGCCTTCAGCTCAGAGGCAGAGGTGACTCTGCTCACAATTCAGAAGGCTGATGTTTCCTTTGCATCAGCAAAGTATTTGGGAAAGCAAACACAAAGCTGGTGAGGCTGGGTGGGAGCTACAGTTGGAGAGTCTGACTTGGTGCAGGGCACAAGCAGAGCAGAAGGGATGCTCAGAACAGGCTAGAACTCTGGTCCCTGTGCACCCTGGATGCTGAGTGCACAGGAAAGTGGTGCAGAAATGTGCACAGTGGAGGAAGATCCTCATGTCACTGTGAATGCAACATCCCCATGTAGTACATTTCTGCAGTTAGAAGGAAACCATTTAGTCATTCCTGGGGGTCCAGCAGAGGCAGACATGGAGCTGCCACTGCTTCAGCCCCTTTGTTCACATGCATGATGCATCTCCAGTTCTTGGTCACTGACAGGCATGCTGTCCCCTCCCAGGGTCCCTTGTGATCCACTATGTGATGGCTGGTGCTTGGGGCAGGCAGCCAGGCTGGGCTGGGCAAGGAGCAGGTGTTGCAGACCATTTGTCGAGTGTGGTGGGAGGAAACCTGAATTCTGTGTGGGAGAGTCAGTCAGGCTGCTTGGCCCCACCATCCAGGACTGGCTCTTGTTGGGGTTCCTGCCTGGTTCCTCCTCACTAGGTATCTCTGTGATGCCCATCAGAGCTTGGGCTGCTGGCTGCTTGTGCCTGGCACCAGAGTTGATGTGATTGCAAAAGTGGGAAAGAAAACATTGAGATAGGATAGGATGCCCAGTGCCCTTGACAGTCAGGGGGTGGAAGTATGAACTCTTGCACACAAAATATCAAGAAGTTTTTAACCTTTCTTCTCACTGTTTCTTGGTTCCCTAGTTATAATAACATACTATAATTTAAATCTACCTTATTGATGCCAGGAAAACCCCTGTGGTGCACTCGACACAACCATGTTTGCAGCAGCACTTGCTCATGGACAGAAGACTGGTGGAAGCATTGAGGGGCCAGTAGCTCCACAGAGCTGATGGGATCTGGTTTGTACCCCACGTGTGGCATGAGTGCCTGGAACAGCATGGTGCCTTTGGCTGGATTGCAACATTCAACCACCAGACCAGAGACACTGGGCTGTGGAGTCCTGCTAAGTGAAAGCACTTTTTAATGGGGATGTAATGGAACTCGTTAGTATCTGCTGTTTCATTACACAGGTTGAAAATTACTTACAACTGTGAATGTATTCCCTTTTCATGCTGATCGTTCATATGCTGTGCTGTAAGGGTTCAAGTGTATTTATCTCAAAACTGTGGAGTATATTCTGTCTCTCTAGGTCACAGGGCTGCAGATAGAAAAAGCCAGCCATGAACACTTGGTGTGTTCCATCCCCTTGCCCTGTCAGGAGAAGTGGACGAATTGCTTGTGATGGGATTTTGTGCATGGCCCCTCTCTGCAGAGCAGGGGCATGAGCACGGGGGTTAAAAGGCAAAGAAAGAAGTCAAAAGCTTTTCCCCATGGATGCCTCAGGTAGCCCTACAGTTTGGTTGGTCACACTGCATTTTCATGTCCCTTGGGATCAGGACTATAACAAACCCCTTCGGCAGCAGAGTTTGCTGGAGGGTGGCACTGCAGGGCTGCCCAACTTTTAGTGCATCATCCCTGACAACATTCCTGTGTGGCAGTATTCATGGAGCGGTAACAGCTACATAAGTTAAGTCAAAGCATGTGACTCAGGATGGGAAGTTTGGGCTTTTCTTGGAAAAATCCCCTTTCTCCTTTTCAAAGCATTAAAGATGTCTGTGCCTTAATATTCTGCCACTCACATGTAAGGTTTGGGCTTTACTCACCTCACCAGTGAACAGCGTGACCAGCACTGGCTGGCAGCGAGCAAGTTGGTCTGGAGATGGTGGGGAGAGGAAAAGATGCCCTTTGGAAACACTCTCCTGCTCTGAGCTGACCGTGAGGTCAGCACAGCCCTGGATGCAGTTCAAAGAGATGGAAGCAAAATGCTAGAGCTGCTGATGGGCATTTAGTCCTTGAGACCAAGATAAAGCAAAAGTAAAACTGTAGGAAACACATATAGTGATCTCCTGTCCCCAGCACCAGACAAGATTAAACAAGTGGAACCCGAGAAGGGGGCTGAGCTACGATCCAAACAGGATGGTGGAGCTAAAGGGTATTTCCATCACACCAGCTGCTTTGTTCTTCCCCCCCACGCACAACCTTCATTCCAGGCCACTGAATTAAAGCTGTTCCCAAAGGGAAGGTCAGGACCCCAAGTGACATTGTCAGAATGGCAGAAATGGAACTGGGAATATTCAAACTCAAGCAAGACCCAGAGATGCTCAAAGAAGTTAATGACCACATTCAAAGCATTTTTAAGACCTTCAGGCCAGTGTCAAGACAGCCAGGCATCTGTGATAAATATGCAACACACTTCAGTCAGGGAGAAATAAATAAGCTGCTGTACACAGAGCAAGGGAAGTGGGGAGCTCCTGCCCACATGCCTGCCTGGCAGAGGAGCTTCCCTGGAGACTGTTTCCTCAAAGGCTATAAGGGGCTGGCACAGTGCTTGGAAGCAGCACCAATGCAACTTGGTGTAGTGTGGGCAGGCAGAGACATCTAGGGTGGAGGATGAGGTTGAGAAGCAGATTTGGGGATGATGATTAGGTGCTTTTATTGAATTTGGGGAAAGCTGGATTACTTCATGTAATTTGTGCTTTAGAAACGTGTCAATTTCTTGGGTACTATTCAGCAAGTCACTGGAGCCAAGAAGCAGAATTGCTGTAGATACTGGGCAGAGCAGAAGAAGATGGGTCTCGTAAAGGTGAGGACAGTGAGGGAGGAGTGGGGCACATGGAGCTCACTAGACTTGGCTTGTGTGTTTACACGAGCTGGAGTTGGTGCACACTCAGCTTCCCCTCATGTGAAGGATGGGCGTTTTGAGAGGTGACCAGACAAGGTGATTTGTCCTCATAGCTGACATAGAAAGATTGCACGGACACTTCACTTTCCCCCACCTCGACCATGCATTTATTTTCTGTCATTTAAAACTCTGTCAAGATTTGGTCTGGCTGGCTACTGAGTGAGTGTGGAAGGTGAGACTCACCCAGCTTCCTCCTGCCTGGCAGCTCTGGAGCTGGTTTGGCTCTCGGCCACTACAGGCTCCTTCCTGCTCACATGGCAGGCAGAGCAGTGTCCCAAAGGGACCGTGTGGCAGGAGCACTGGGGGACAGCACAACCCCTCTGGGCTGCACATCTCCCAGCTGCAGCCACCCTTCTCAACCAGCAACAGGCTGCGCTTCCCATCAAGGACCTGCTCCTTTTTAGGAAGGTAAAAGTGCAAGCCCACCTGTCAAGGAAGGTGGCCCAAACCAATGGGAGTTGTACAGCCCTTGAGCCATTCTCTCAGTGACCCCTGGCAAATATGGGACTGGGCTATATGGGGCACAGGACATGGCTTGTGTTGTAGCAACTCAGGTATCATCAGCACATCCTCTCTGGGTGTTCAGCCAGGCCAGTGGCCGTCTCTTCAGGAGTTTATATAAACTTTCTTTGGGAAATTTACTGGCCAAGCTCTTACATTTATTTGGGATGTGGCACATGCTGCTGATCCCCAAGGCTATGGCACACAAGGGTGCTCTGTGAGTCAAAATGTTGGGTACCAAGGGACTTGGGGAGATGATCTCAGTGGAGCATTCCTGTCAGCCTGAGACTCCTGCTGCAGATCCACCAGGCCCTTGACACTGTTGCCCTTCCAATTGGAGTGCTGAGCTCCTCTCTTGAAATCCAATTTTCATCCTTCTTCAGGCACCATCAGCAGGGAGCTATATCTTCGGTGTCTTGTCACACTGCTGGGTTTCCTATGAGGTTTGTATGGGTGACTCCTTGAGACTGCAGAACACGCTGGGACTTCCAGATGGACCTTTCTGGGTGAAGTGGAGCGGCGTACGCATATCCCGAGAGAGGCTTGTTAGCAATGAGAAAGACACAGACTGTAAAGGCCACTGTGAATTAGGCGGGTCATGCTCAATGGTACCGGCAGCGTGAGATGTCAGGGCTTGCACTCTGACTTGCCGGCCCTAAGAGTTAGGGGACAAATACCGAGGACATTAGTGACAATGATGAGCGAATGACAACCCATCAGCTAAAGATGAGTAAAACATTTCATCGGCCCCAAAAGAACGTCTGTGGGTTTGACCGGGCTCAGGACACGGGAGGAGGTTTCTCCAGGACAGGGTTATTCCACGCGAGACAGCTTCCACTAGAGACGAAACCATCCGCAGCCGCCCTGTCCGTTATCCCGGGACGTGGGTACTCGAGAGCATCCCCACCCCTCAGCTCTCCGATCGAGGCGCGCAACAACACCCCCGCTACCGATCCGATTCACAACTCCGCCGGCACTTCTGAAGCAGCGTGTCGCTGCCGACCTGAGGCATTCCCGGAGCCCCCGAGCTGGAAGCGGAACCCCAAGCGGGAGCAGGGCCGGGATGAAGCGCGGCACCGGGACTTGCAGCCAACACGGACGTTATCACAGGAGAAACAACGCCCCTCCCCAGCTTCACCCGCGCGGCCCCTTTAAGCGCCCCCTCCGCCCCCCCGCCCTGCCGGGCGTTGCATCAGGCACGTGCGCGCCGCCGGCCGGCCCAACGGGGGCGCGCCCCGCCCCTCCTCTCGCCGGCGGCGCGNGCGGGGGCGCGCAGATGGCGACGCAGGTGGAGGCGCTGCTGCCCGGCGCCCCGCTGCTGCCCGCCGAGGAGCGCGCCCTGGTGCTGAAGCCGCCGCAGGACGGCGGCCGGGAGAAGAGCGAGCCGCCCATGGGCCCCGACGGCGGCCCCGCGGCACCGAGGCCGCCCAGCGCCAAGCAGCAGAAGGAGGAGAGCAACAACCAGGAGAAGGAGAGCCTGCTAAGGGCGGGCGGCGAGGCGGAGGACGGCGGCGAGGCTGGCGGCGCCGGGCGCCGGGAGTTCATCGAGGCCCCGCCGCCCAAGGTGAACCCCTGGACGAAGAACGCGCCCGCCGCCGCTCCGGCGGTGAACGGCCAGTCGCCTCCAGGTGGGTGCTGGGGCTTAGAGCGAGGTTGGAGGGGGAGCGAGGAAGGGTCGCCTGCGCCGCCGACCGCGCCCCGGCCGGCCGCGCCATGCGGCACGGCGTGGGGACGGCGCCGCGCCTGCGGCCTGCCGGGGAGCGGGGCCGAGGCCGGCGTGAGGGGAACGCGGACCCGGGCGGGGAACGGCGGGTTGTGTGCGTGTGTCTGAGGGGGTCGGTGGAAGTAGGAAGCGGCGTCGTCGTCCGTGGCCATGAGGCGGGGAGCGCGTGTGCGGGGGAGGGGAGCGTGGCCCGACCCGGGCAACGGCCATGAGGCAGCAGTAGGGGGGTGGCGAGGCGGGGGACGCTGAGGGCCTGGCGAGGGCGCGGCGGCCCGGGCACTGGGCGGCCGAAGGCTCTCGGTGGCCGGGCCCGGGCGGCGGGCACGCGGCAGCCGACCCGCTTAGAGCTCCCCCCCTTCCTTCCCCTCCCCCCCCCCCCCCCCCCGCTCCCAGCATTCCGCCGCAGCACAGGCAACGTGGTCGTTTTCCCGGGCGCCGTCGGCGAGCGGCTTCCCCCGGGAGCATAGCCCTGCCTTCGCCTCTCCGCGCCACCGCCCCCCCGGGGGCCCTTCCCCGGCCTGCGGCCTGGCGCTGCCCACGTGTGCGGCCGCGACTCCCCTGGCGCGCAGGCCGCGCCGCCTTTCTCTGCCGACTCATGGCGGCGGCGGGGCTGGGGGCTGCGGCGGCCGCCGAGCGAGGCTCTGCCCTGCTCGCTCGCAGCTCTGAATAGAGGTTGTCAGCAGCGAAGCTTGCGTGGCGTGGGGGGAGAGAGGGGATGTCCCCGAAGTGGAGTCGCGTGGTGAAGAACCCAGTGAGGCGACGATGTCCAAATCGCGTTTTAACCCGCTACTGTCATCAGCAAAGGCTGGAATTGCAGAACACCATTTCCTCGGAAGTTGGGATAGATGCTGCTTTTACCAGGAAGGCATCGCTCACAACTGCTTTAGGTGAATTGGTACTAAGACAGAAACAAGGAGAAGTTTTCACTGTCTTGCTTGGGAGTTTTTCCAGTTTGTCTGTTAACTCTAAAATCACACTGCCAAATATGACATCAGATTCCCTATTACTGTATGCCCTAGTGTTTTGCAAGAACTGCTACTGCCGAGCATGATGATTTGTCAGAGTTATTGATCTTTGGAAGGTGGACAGCTCTGCAGTTTGCACCTGGAAAGCTGTCATCTTAATAGAGAGTGTAGAGGAGAAGTTAATTGTGCCAGGTAGAAGGCCTTGTTCACACAGTATAATGGTTTATCATTGTACACAACAACATAAGCAAAGCCTAACGAAATCCAGAACAGCACTGCTGTCCACGTTTGCCTCTTGTGGTGTGACATAAAACCGGTCATGTCACTCCTTTGTGTGAAGGCTGCACTCCATTGCACTGCCTTCTTGGGTAACAGTCCCTAGAAATAAACCAAAAGATGCAAACCAGCAAGATTGAACGTTCCTGTTTGAGGCTCACATCTAAGGCCCATCGCAAAGGTGGGTGACTGCTCCAGGTGAGCAGAGATGAGTTGTGCCTAACACACAGAGGGGGTCCTTGCTACTCCCTGAGGTGATTTTTTTTGTTTGTTTGTTTTGTTTGTTTGTTTTTTGTTGTTGTTGTTTTGGTTTGTTTGTTGGTTTTGTTTTTTTTTAAGGGAGAGATTGTGTCAGTAGCATCTCCACCCTGGTAGGGTAAGAGAGTAATGCTGCAACATGAAGACATTTTTGGGCCTGCCACAACTGTCTCAGTATTCCCAAAGGTGTTTTAATAATGGAATTGGTTAGTGGTGTGTTTTGGGACTCTTGGTAGCAGTGACTGGTTCCTGCAGTGCCCCAGGCACTGCTGCTTGGCTCCCCTCTCCTAGGGCATTGTTTCTTTGCTGCCTATTCGCTAACAGTAGAGAAAACGTGTAAAATAAACACGGCTGGTGAACTCCCACAAGAGGCAGGTTGGCAGCTGACCTTGCCTGGCAGCCCTTTGCCCACGTACCCTCTCGGTCCTTTTTTAAGTGGAAGATTTCTTTTGGCAGATGCTTACAAAATAGAAGATCTGGGGTGTGAATTTGTGTGAAAGACAGTGCTGGTGGGGTGAGTTGTCATGTTGCAGTGACCCGCTGGGCCTAAGTAAAGTGACTCCTTTGTATGCTTGAAGCAGACGGAGAGCTTCGAAACTCTGTATGGTCACTGCTGGATGTTTTGGTGTTTTCAGCAGAGCTTAGAAAACCATAGGTTACGGTCCAGTAGCATTTCCAGAGAGAGCAGTGTTTGTGTTCTGGAGATGTTTCCAGCTCTGATCCTGCCAGAGGTAGTGAGGAGACCAGGCAGCCCAGAGAGGACAGCTTTGTAAAGATAAAGGGATCCCTCTATGACTTGTTTTACAGGCTTTGAAAGCCCTAATTTTTTATAATGATTATATTAATTATAGACCTTAGAACAGATTCAGTGGACAAGACCTACCCCTTACATGTTCACCCATTCTGTAATGGTCCATGTTGGAATCCTTACTTAGAAAAATAAAGGCAATGAGCTCTGTCCCACAGAAAACAGAGCTACCCCCAAGGTCTTTGTGAATTTGTCAGAACATGGGTAGGGAAGAGCATAATAAATCCACCTCTGGCTGTTCTGAACTGTTTTATTCAGTGCAGATGGGAAAGCTGAATACATATGGAAGCTGCTGTAGGGACTGAAGAGCAGCATCATTTTTTGATGGTTTAGGATTTATCTTCAGAAGTTGGCGTCTCACCTGCTGCAGTGTTTTTACACTCCAGGTTGGCAGTGAGGCATGTAACAGGGTGTCTGAGTAAATGTTTTTGCCCTTCCAGTAGGGAGACTATTGAAGCAAAGCCTCTCCTTGCTTCTTAATCCCTCCTCCCAAAAGCGCAGCAGCATGGCAGTAAGTGGAGCAACCCTTAGATCGAGTTAGACAACAGTGATACTGCTGATGCTGTAAGTGGAGGCTGAGGTTCAGCTGGAGTGGCACACCAGAAATTTTTATTGTGGTCTTGACAAGATGTGTATTACATTTCTATTCATGTGTGTTTCAGAGTCAGGGTACAGAGCGCAGAGGGGACCTTTGGAGTTCTGAGATAACACGCAGTCCTATTCTGTGTGGCAAGGCTCGTACTTGACACTGCTGGTGAGGGACACTGTCAGAGCTGGTAACGTCTCGTTTTCGTAACAAGATCTGCATGACTGTCCCCTTGTTATTATACATTCTCTTCTTATCATGTAAATAAAAGCAGCCAGCAGCCTGACTGGCAAAGACATGATGGTAGTGTGTGTGGCTGCAGTAGTGAAGGAAACATTTCCTGGCAAAGAAAGCTTTGCACTTTTGGCTATAAACTAAATTAAAGGTATTTTCTCAAAACCTTCTCTAGAGAAGTGTGGCTTGCAGTTAAGACAGCTCGACCTTCTGGAACATGTTGTACTCCTCCGCTGTGCCCTGCCTGCACTAGGGCTGGTGCTGATGCAAGCATTGATGCAGACAGGTGTTAACAGCACCCCATTTTGAAAACCTGCTGGAGTTATTTCAAGAAATGTTGCATCAAGGCACTTGGCACTTCATCATTTTTAAAGCCATTTACATCTTGGAAGTAAGATGATGTGGGTTTTAACGACTGGCACTGCAGCTGCTGAGCTTTACCTGCACTAACTTTTATGTTGGGTTTTATTCCTGTTACAAATGCTCAGCCAGGAGAAAGTAGCCTTTTTCCTAGTGGAGCTGCAGAAGGTGTTTTAAGTGCTTGAGTAGAGTTTCTTGCCATTTCGCACATGGGCTGGGAGGATAAGCAGTACTTTCCAGAAGGCACACCTTGGTTGCTAGCATCAAGCACCAGATAGGTTGGATGACTATTGTTCAGAGAGAGCACATGTTGCTTTATGCCAGGGCAGAGACTGGGTTGGCTACTGGTATTGAGGAGAAGACGGGAAGATTCATTAGTTTCTCAATTAGTTTCTCACCCCTTGCTGACTAACTCCCCATAGGGCTTTCCTTGAAACCAGCCTCCAGTACAGGAGATAAGACATATGGGAAGCTTATTTTACTTTTGGCATTTCTTTGCATTCAGAGTAGATACATGCATCTGCCTGCTTGGGTATCCAGCTCTGTAGGGCTGCACACACCTATTTCCAAAGTGTTGGGCAATTCTTGCTCTGTCGTGGCATGTAATTATGGAGCTGCTCTCCTGGCTGTTTGTTGCAACAGAGCTGCTATCGCAGGAGGAGTCCTCACTGTCCTCAAGCTCCGCCCCAAGTTTCCTCTCCAAAATACTGTTTTGTTCTGATCCCACAACTCTACTACATTTGAGTAACTGTCCCCATCTTGTAGGGGAGGATGAGGGTAACTGGAACTCACTGGTCCAAAAAAACCATGAAGCTTAGTGGTTTCCCTCCCCCGCATACCTTTGCCCTTCAGCTTTGTGCTGGACCTTTGCCCTGTTCTGCACTATTTGATTCGGGCAGGCTGGGGAATGTGTTGCAGCTCCTGCGAGCTGACTCACTGGCCCTGGTTGCTGGGCTTCGGGGCTTGCTTCTGCTGCTACCTCTAGTTCCAGATTGCCAGATCTGAGGTGTCACTGGAGGATTCTAACCAACCATCTCTCTACCCTCACAGCTCTTCTTTTAAGGTGATTATTGTCTTGTTCTGCTATGGGTGTTTCCACTGGAATTGCATCTAGGATCACTGGATTGGGCTTCAGAAAGGAACTTGTGAAGACAAATCAAGTGCAAAGTGCAAGGCTTGGAATGGGGACAACAGGGCTGCAATTGCTTTGCTCTGCTTTCCAGATTATGACACCTGATCCTTTTGCTGTGCTTGAATAGTGTGAAATTATCCTCAGGGGAACGCCAAATGCCGACTTGAGTAGAGCTAGGTTGCTCTTTGCGTGCTTGAAACTATTTTGTAATGAATCTCTGACACCACCTCAGTGGTAGTGCTTGTTTGGCTAAATAAGGAATGGGCATTTTAGGAGGAAGCTGAGCTGTCTAGATCAGGTCAGTTTTAATACTTACAGTTACTACGGCTGCACACAGCAAGGGTTTAAAAAATAATTATTATTTTAAATGGAAACAAATACACTTGAATACTGCCAGAGGACTGTGGTGTCCTTTATGGTGGTGCACCTTTCAGAGGAGCTCTGCTTCCATCTTGGTAACCAGGTAAACAGAGTATGGTGGCCTCACTGTAGATCTGGCAGATAACTGATAGGAGAGCTGGGAAGGCTTTTGGTCTGCTCTTGCCCTAAGTCCAGTTGGGAGTGGTGACCTTTGTTCATTCCAACCACATTTACATTATGGTCTTTAAAATACTATTTATCTTGTGGTCATTTTGGCATTGTAACCTTTGCTGACTTCCTACCAAGAGCTTAAGTCTTCATGCCGCTGGCTCTATGAAACCCCTGTCTAGCTGTGCTCACAGGGAGCTCTGGGAAAAAGATGGTGAAACCTTGGTGATATTTTCTGGTCTCTTTTGTGGTGGTAACAGTGTCCAGATGGAGCTTTGCATGGACAAGAAGTCATCTCCTGGGTTGGGTAAAGCTTTGGGTACTCGTATATGGATGTGTAGCTTCTGAAGTGCTCAGCTCTGCATTTGTCCTTTTCTTCACTTAAGACCATGTTTCAGTCCAAATACATTCTTAAGGTCCAGGTCCTTGTTAGTGATCTCTAAGTGGAGTTGGGAGACTTTTCTCCTTGCATTGAAATAACCAGCAATTCTGAACATCTAGTAGCAAATCGTACAGCTACATGACTTGAGCAGGTCAGAGGAGAGAGAAAAGAAAGGCTTTGAAGATGCTCATGCAGTGCTATGAGAACTTCAAGCAGCTATTTGTGTATTTAGGCAGTGTAATTGGTGATGAGAACAAATGGGAACTGAATATGGCCTTGAATAAATCAATTAACAAGCTTTTCTGTGGGGAGAGTCCCAGGTCAGGGTCTGTCTGGGTTGCTTGGCTGAAGGGAGAAGTGGGTGTACATATGAAGGTCCCACAGCTGTGGAGTAAAAACTGGTACAAGGTATTTGGTGAGAATAGATTTGCTGGTGGCAGTTCTAATACTGCGCAAGATACACTTTTTTTTTGGGAAGGGTTGTGGAAATGATGGTCAAGTGTCAACATGTCTCTAAACAGAATCTCATCCTGTAATTGCAGGTTCCCAGAAGATCCTCCTAACTGAACTTTTCTCTATTGGAGCATGTGTTTGTGCTGCAGTTTAGGGGGGACCTCTGTGGATAGGCTTCTCTGGATTGCCTTTTCAAAGTGAACTGGTTCATGACACGACCAGCTCTGCTGATTTTGGTATTGCAGTGGGCTGCTGGTGCTGGTTGAGCTGCTGGAGCCATCCAGCCCAGTTTTGATGTGACACTCACTGTGGATCTTACTGGGATCAAGAGCAATTCCTTCAGCATTGAAGCTACATGTACGTCACAGCAGAATATCCCCCAGCACAAGGAGAGGGAGGAAGGGCTGTGAACTGGCTGATCTAATATCTGCATTATCACTTCAGTGTCCTTCTGGAGCAAAGCTGACTTAGGAGGAGCAGCTTGCCTTGCCACTGCCAAGGGAGCAGGTAGAAGCCTCTGTTTGCTTTAGTAATGGCCAGTGGAGGTAGCTGTTGGTGTGACTGAGGTCTGTTAGTACAGCTCAGTCTGGCTCTGGTGGCAGTCAGAGGTGACACAGGTGCCTTTTCTTTGCTTGATGTAGCAAATGGCACTCTGGTTCCTTCCCCAGCGTTCGTGGCACACAGCGTACTGGCGGGTGCAAACTTGCCACGACCTGTGCTCCGGGGAAAGCGCCTTCACTTCCTGCTAGGTACTCCTTGAAGTGGCTGCAAACAGCTCCACAACCTGCTGCTTTAGCAGGCCTAGCTAGCCTATGACCTGGCCACATGCCTGCAGGTGCTTCTCTCCTGACTTGCTCCCCAAAGTGGCCCTGACCTCTTAACAGGAGAGGCACCCTTGCCCCACCAGGAAGGTGGTGGAGAAGCATCATCTCTGGTGATTCACAGTGTTACTGTTTGGCCTCTCGAAGGCTCAGCAGAGGTCCCCTGGTGATGGTGAGAGCAATAGCTGGGGGGCACTGGGAGGAAACAAACGGTGCCTAGGGTGGGACTTGTGAACCTCACATGTCCTTGACACACGATCCAGAGTTAAATGGTGATTGGAAAGCTGGGCAGTGGGTGGAAACGAGCTTCTTGTCCTTCCTGCTGGATGCTGGTGCAGCCAGAGTGGGCCTGAGGGCCAGCTCGGTGCTGCTCCCCCCTTCCATGCCTAGGCATGGGGATGCAGCCCCTCAGGCCAGGGGGGGCGGCTGGAGGCAGTAGAGTCTGTCCGGAGCACAATACTGAGCACGTTTTTCCAGCTGAGCAGCAGCGTGTGCCCAGCTCCTGCAGAGTGACTCTGCAGTCTGCGGGGCATGGCTGTGCCTGGCCAGAGGGAGGACGCAGGGGCTGCTAAGCTCCTCTCCTTTCCTGATAGGCATTGGAGTTTTTTGAGTCTCCTGCTGGATGTGTGTGTGGAGAGGTTTCGGTCCTAGATACATTAGGTTTTAAGAAGTCTGAAGCACTGAGACAAGAGGTTAGTTTTTCCTGACTAAAAATGTGTGGAATGAGAATGAAATTGGAAGAGCCACAAAAATGAGGAAAGGGAAGAATTTTGTTGATGATGGGAAAGTAAAAGAAAAAGTGTGTGTGGAGATTGGTGTCTTACCTGCTTGGTAACTCAGAGGTCCTGTCAGAAGGTGAGTACATTGCTAAATACTTGGCACTATCTGTAAGCAGATTATTTGTAATGTATATTCAGTCTTTGCACTAAATTCACCATGTGCTTTTTTTTTTTTTTTTTTTTTTTTACTCCCTTCTTTACAGCTGTGCTTTCAAAAGCTTCTGGTCAGTGGTGCAAATGAGTGATTATTCATTTACCAAATGTTAGTTACCGGTCTGATTTGCACACCTGCATATGGTGAAGCTAGTGATGGAACGAAATAGTGAGGACTTGTGGTTAACACTTAAATGCTTGATAAGCAAATATTCACTTTGTTTAATTTTTTCAGGTTGTCCAAGGTCAGCTCTTTTTTTATATTAAATATTGCAAAAAAAAGCACTGAGTTTATTCCTGCAAGACACTTTGGATTCTCACCACAATAATTTCATACCTTTACTGTAACCCTTCCAGTCACAAAGTCCACATAGCTCAGGAGCAATGTCTGTGTGTCAGATCTCCCAACCTCCCAGAACAAACCTCCTGAAGATAAAGACATAATAACAAATACTAAAGCTTTTGGCCTCATCTAGCACAAAAGGGGGTATTTAAGGGAGTAACTGTGAATACCTTCACTCTCCCTATGTACCTTCAGGCAGGCTCATGTTGTCAAGTCAGCTACAAAACTTTTCAAGGGGGCAAGCAAAGGGCAAAACACAGCAAACAATTAAAAAAGGCCACTGGTATGCCTGATGCTGAGAAATAGTGTGACTGTAGCAGCAGATACTGAAATGTGGACAAATGCATCCAATAAATGTTTTTGGGGAGGTTTTACTTCTGACTGAAGCAGAAGTGGTAGGATATTTGTGCACAGGATTCCATCCAACACGACAGAAGAGTAAATCATGGAGGGGTCTCCACCATGTGCTTGGATGACAAATCATGAGACTTTGCTGGCTCTAATCATACTCAGTTTCACTTCCCAACTCACAGCTAAACCTTGAGAGGCTCCAGGGAATGCCTAATATGAACTTGCACATCTTCTGAGTGCTGGAGGGTGTCTCACGCTGAGTTAAACAAAAGAGGGGGACTGATTACTTTGGGCCTCCTAATCTCGGGTGAACTCTTTCTTCTAGCTCTTTTTTTTTTTCTTTTTTTTTTTTTTTTTTAATTGGAGACATGACATGCTGTGCAGGGACAAATTTGCTTTAAGTGATCCTTGGTTTTCAAATGTAAAATTAAACCTGCAAGTACAACAGTGAGGAATATTTGGAAGAGACGTGGCAGATTACAAGCAGACAGTTTCTTAACTTCACATGGAGCTGAAATCTGAATTAATCTAATTAACAACAGAGAAGTAGAACTAAACAAGGATGGAGTTTGGAAGGTGATTGGAAAAGCTGTATGTTTGATTAAAACAATCCAGATAGCCTGGACTGGAGCAGGGAAACATAACAGATTGTGAGTCTGATTTCTAATTCAGTTAAGATATTTTAATTATGTTGTGTTCACTATGCTGCCTTGTGTATCCTACAGACCCCTTTCTTGGCCCTCAGCCCACAGCCCTAAAGTGGAGAGTGCCTTGCAGTTTTCAGTTCTTGGGGTTTTCATGGGAATTGATTACATCCCAGCTCGATGTTATGAAGTGTACCTGTGATATTGAAGCTTTTGAGCTGGTGGGGGCAGATCCTCTTTCATGGAGAGGCTGGATTTGTGGCTGCAGTAGTAGATTCCCTTCTGTAGAGAGAAGAATCTTGTCATGCTCACTGTTTATTGAGCTCTCCTCTGTTGTCTTGAGACTGCCGGCCTGCCCTTGATGTGTATGCAGAAAAGCGTATTGCAGAGCAGTGCAATAACCCTATCAGAGGGCAATGCCATCCAGGGTTGATTTCCACAGAATGGGATCCGCTTGAATGCTGGGATGCACCAAAATGGTTTCTGTATTTCTACAGGAGTCTCAGAGACATGTTAATTTTGCTTGATCATGCCTGAAATTTTACTGCCTGCTCAACATCTGGTAGCTTGAAGAACAATGTACAAAACGTGACTGTGATCATTGGGTGCAAAATCATGTAGGGTTGGTCTCCTGGGAGGCAGGAGACCTCCAGTGTTGTCACTTCAGGCTTACTGGTGATTAAAGGATGTGAGGCAGAGAGCTGGGTCACCAGCTGCTTTGCAGGAGCAGTGATCAGGCACCTTTAAGGTGCCTTGTACTTTCTCTGCAGCTTTTCATCATGCAAGTGAATAGGAGTGTCAGGGCTTGTGGTTGGAGCAGCAGCACTTTGAGGTGGGGGAGAAGGGGTTAATGGGAGAGAACACCCAGTGTTTGCTCTCTCCAGTGCAAGCATTGATAAATGGATGGAGAAAAAACAGCCATGACCTTACAGTTATTCCTTATGTGCCTGTGCATATATGAGTGTTGGATTTGTGAGACTGTCTGTTTGGAGAGCTCTCATTTTTTTCTGGTCAGGCTGACCAGATGCATACCCCAGAACCCTCTTGACATCTCTGGTGCTCAGAGAAGAGACCTGAACCCTCTTCCAGCCAGATCTTTGAACGGTGCTTTTGCTAGGAATCGTAAAGGTCCCGGTGGTGGCAGTGTCTTTGGCCAGAGTCTCAGCCCTGCTTGGTCAGATCCACTTCCATTCTGTCCGGAAGAGAATAAACATCAGCATTAAGGTACTAAGTTAGTGTGTGATGTGAAGTTAAAACTGGGGAACTATATTGGACAGATAATGCTCTGATTTTTGAGTGGTTTTTTTTTTTTCCAGGGGTGTTCCTCCTGCAGCTTGGTGATGCTGAAAGTCTTCATCCTTTTTCAACTACATAAAGTTATCAGGGGCACCTCTGCACCAAACCCACTGTTGTTTGTACACACACAAAANCCAGGGGTGTTCCTCCTGCAGCTTGGTGATGCTGAAAGTCTTCATCCTTTTTCAACTACATAAAGTTATCAGGGGCACCTCTGCACCAAACCCACTGTTGTTTGTACACACACAAAAAACAAAAAATTCAATTATTTGTTTCTATGTGGTTTGTGGGAAATCGGTGTCAGAGCTCACTTGGTATAGGTGATGGGGGTGTCAGAGAAGGAACCAAGCCTCTATCCTGGATGGAGAGCAGAAAACCACTTACTAGGAGGTTTGGTGGTAGTCTGGATACCCTTGCAGTGAAAGTGGTTTGAGAGCTGATAAACACTTCTGTGCCTTACCTTTTTCTTGCTCAGACCTTACTGCTACCTTAGGACCTAATCAGCATCAGGTTAGGGTTGATCCACCTGGTTTGAATCTTCTACCCACCTCCAGCTTCTCTTTGAGAGGGTAAAGATAGTTCTTATTATGTAGCTGAGCATTGTGAAGAGGCACGGGAGGTGTTTGCCCAGACCTGGAAGCTGGGGAGGGTTGGGA
>VYZU01080193.1:0-45277 GCA_013401355.1 Ceyx cyanopectus
GGAGAAGGAGGAGGAGAAGGAGCGGACGCTGCCCCGCGTCGAGTTACGGCGGAGCCGGCGCGGGCTGCGGAGCGGGCTGCGGAGCGGGACGGCGCTGCCCCCGCACTCACAGCCCCGCACGCGGCAGGTGCGCCCGCCCGCCCCGCCTAGCGAGACGCCGCAGCTCCCCCTGGCGGCCGCACCGCGCCCCTGCCCGCCCCGCCGGCCACTGCCGAGCCCCCCGCCGCGGGCTGCGGGAGGGCAAAGCGCCGCCGCCAAAGCCGCCGGTGCCCCGGGAACGGATTTAACAAGAGAAAATAGTAACTTACGGATCGCCCGGCACCGCTCTGAAGTACTCGAAGTTATTCGCGGGCCGCGTACTCAGCCGAGAGGCGCGCAGCCCCAGCAGGGCGCAGCTGCCGGAGTAGCGGGTCTCGGGAGTAGAAGGACGGGCGAGCTCTCCAGGGACCGCGATCAGCCAGAAAAGGCGCCGTCCCCCCTAAACTCTAATTTATAGCGAAGGCGACGCTTGTTGTCGGCTTGGGCCAGCTGCCCTGGATTATGCTCCCGCCTTTAGCACCTGATTAACTCAAAACCTTGATGGCTGGAGCCGCCATAAACTGGCCCCAGGTGAAAACAATAGGTCTTAACAACTTTTTCTCATTAAATCATCACCAAGCAGGTGCAAACGTTCTCAGCGCACCTGAGAGGAGCCAATGAACGAGCGCAGCCCTGACCCCGTGTCCTTTCTCCAGCTCCTCTGGCAATGCTCAAAGCTGCCCGGGCAGCAGGTTGTCTGCAGCACCTGCCCCGGCTTCAGGTGCAGCTCATCCCAGGGCTTTGCACTAAAGAGGGACAAGATGCTTTCAAACCCCCTCGACTTTTTTTGTGCTATCATTAGCACCGTTTAAGCAGACTGCCTTGAATTGGACCGAGTTAAGTTCCTCCACCCTAACTCTGTTTCTGACACGGAACATCCATGCTTTCTACAACATGGTAGTATTATTTTTAGTTTGCCCATGCTGCTTTTTGTTTGCCTTTAAACATCTCGGAATAGCTCTGTGCAGAATATAATGTACTTCTGCATTTTGCTCAGGTTCAGAGGAGGACACGGGTTTGTTAGGCAGAAAAATCATGGGCCAAAGTTCTAAGCACACTCCATGCTCATGTAAGTGAGGTGACTTTACAGTGTCATTGCTCCTTGTGCTGTCAGGGGGGGGGTGACTGTCACGGGCTGTGTGACTGTCACTCCTGTGTGTGGCCCCAGAGAGGCTGCAAACACCAAGCAATGCAGCAGTGAGAAGCTCAACATGTGAGCAGCATCCAGCCAGCCACAGGAAAACATCTTTCTCAGCAGACCCTCACCACAGAAGTCAATGAGCACCCACCCTCCACACCAGTACAGCTGAGAAGAGCTGCTCAGTCTCCCAGGGGCCACCTCAGCAGTGTCAGCATCTTTGCAGTTACTGGTGTCCAAGCCAAGAAACACCGGGCTGTGAGTTCAGGTCTTTATCATGCATGCAGAGCTGACAATTAGCAGCGTTGTTTTGCTGCCTATAAACTAGATCTCCTAGAGGGACAAGAAAAGCAGCAGTTTTTTCACTCATCAGAGCACAGCCATCCTCTAAAAGCTCTTTGGAGTTGAGGAGCAGCCACGGGGCCGCTTTGTTCTGCAAGGTGAGGCCAAGAACAGCCAGACGAGGTGACTCTTCCCCAACCCAGCCACAGGGAGGGCTCAGGCACACACGAGGTACAGTAAATGAGCAAAACTGTTGTAGTGCAGGAATGTGACAAAAATCAATAAAGCAGCCCATTTTTACTGCCTGTATAAATCTTTTAAGTAATTAGAAAGAGCCAGTATGTTGCCAGGAGACCTTGCTTCTCCATGTGACACTGCCTTCTTCACCATGATGCTAATACCTTTGCTGCAATTTATAACCTCTGACACTTCAGCTGCTCTTTCATTTCTCCTGGCATGATTACAGTATAAAAGTGCTATTTTTTAACATTATTTATCAAGTCACTTACTAAAGTCACTTTTTTAGCTGAATTAAAAGATTAAAAGCCTAGAAATAAAACATCCCATGGACTTTGAATTATACAGCTAGGTGAAGCTGTATTTAATGATACCTTGGATTTATTTTGAACTTTAAACGAATACAGAAGACAGTATCATTAGACATTCTTCAGCATTTTATAAGAAGTCAAAAAAACCTTGATGGTAGATGAATATATACATTAGTCATTAAAAAAAAAAGAGGGGAATACCACTGACTGATGTATTTTTTTTTTACATTTTGTTTCCCTTATTCTGATCTTATCTAAGCCCATTGTGGAAAAAAATCCATTGCACAGACAAGAGTAATATGATATACAGCTGTCAGTAGGAATGGGAAGAGGAAGGGGAAGAGGAAGGTAATATTAACAGAGCTGAACCCAGAGCAGAGGGGATCAGCCTTCAGAGCAACTGTAGGAACAGCCTGCCATGCACCAAGCCTTACACTAATTTCAGATATACCACTGAAGAAGTAATGAGAAGTGTTTTGGCCTTTGTTTCTGACCTTTTTTCTCTTTTTTTCATATGTTTGATGAAGCAGGGTCAAGACCCCAGCTAAGGCATCGCTGGTGCACTGTGTGTTGTAGAGATACAGCGAAAGAGCAGAGAATAATGCAGCTGACATGGATAAAAATAGGAGAAAGATAAATTATTCACACTGTCATACCTGCCCGTACCAGGAAGGGACATCAGAGAGACTGATGAATCTGGGCAATATCAAGGAGTAAGGCTGTGGAGAGCCAGGAACTGAGTGTATCACTTGAAATCCCAGTTAGTTCTCCAATCCTTGATTTGTTAAATCTCTCCTTTCTTCCTGCTCACTCAATTATTCCATGATGGTGCATTCTAGAGTTTGCATCCAATGCCAGAGAATTCCGTGGAAAAGACTCCTTTCCACCAACTTTAGTTACCTTTGGCAGAGTCCCCAGATAGACTTTCTTAATCAATTTTAATCGATCTCTGCATGGACTCACCCACATCCCTTACAGTTAGATTGTGGCCAAACATCCTCTTCTGACTCCCAGCAGCAGAGGTTGTTTTCCCAGCTGCTCTTTTCTCATCTGCCAAGGATTGATGGCTCTGCTGGTTCAGTGCCTTGTGCTCTGTCCTGCTTCAGTCAAACAAGGTAGGTTTGGTAAAAAGCAGAAATTCAAGAGCTGCCACCTGAGCAGCTCACTCATCAGAGCCAAGTACAAAGTGAGCAGCATGAACAGGGGAATTTGGGCATAAACTGCCCTAATAAACCTTATCACTAACACAGCTAGTTCCAGAAGGGGGCATTGTCTGTGGCTGTGATCAGGGAATCCCAGTCTTGCCATGAACCTCTGCTTCTGAATCTATGTGGTTCTCCCATCTTTCTGCCTCAATGGGAAGATGACAGGATGAGAGAATTTACAGCTGTGTGAAGGCCAGTTTATTGACTTTATGTCTACTCCTTTGTAAATAGCAGCACAGATCTGATCTTTGGGACCATACGTGGACGCTCTGTGAGTATGCTCCTGCTCAGAAGAGATTCTGTGATGACCACCATAAGCAAGAGGATGTAAGGCTGAAAGCTGAGTCTATCCCCCTGAAAACACCAGCAACCCTTCCATTATTAATTAATTACTTTCATCAAGCAGTGGTGCTGAGCTGCTAGATAAACCCACTGCAGCCAAGCACCAGCATCCAGCCTCCCTAAGCCCAGGTGACAATGTCAGACCTGCAGAGTGTCACCCACTCCCATGCTGCACCCACCATCTCCAGATCTCCAGCCCCAGTGCATTCCACTGGCCAGGGCCCCTTGCTCTCCGCAGGCTGCTCTGCCAGCAACACCCATGTCGCTGGAGCAGAAGCACTGAACCACGAGGATGCAAGATGCTGATGCTGCAACAGCAGAGCACAGAAGGGAGCTCATCACAGACTTGGCAGGGCTGCATTTACACGGGACACAAGCCAAAGCGAAGAGAGGCTGATGTGAAAGCCACGAGGAGGGCAGCTGGATAACACCGGAGGAAGGATTAGCTCCAGGAAGGAGTAAACTGACAAGGAGAGAATCCTCCCTGGCTGGTAGCAGCCATGATTCTGATCACTGCTTGTCAGGAGATAAACACAGAGCTGCATAGTAACATATTTTCTGTTCAGCTGTGCAAAGAGGGGGTTTTAATAGGGTGCCAATTCCTTTCAGTCGGAGGGACTCGCACAATAATGTCACTGCTGTTGACTGAAGTTGCACACAGACAGTATAAAGCACCAGCAAATGCCAAGATTTCAAAAATCATTTTGCATCTGACATTCTCATGAGTTATTTCAAGTGAAAGATAAATGCACTATCTTCCAAGCAGTAATCCTATTTGATACCAACAACATACACAAGTAGTTAAGTTTGGAACAGAGTCACTTTCTCGCTTTTATGCTTGAAAGCTGAAGATAAAATTATTAAGGATTTTGCATGTACAGAGTGTGAGAGGAGTGACTGCTCTGCCTAAGTGCATAGATTGGAAAATAAGAATTCTGGTCCCCAAGGAATAACACAACAAGCCTACAGCAGAGATAACATCTTCATGCAGGAGGCATTATATTTTTGTAAGAGAGTAAAAATAGAGAGTGTGTTGACTATTTACTTGCCTCTCTCCACTGGCCAACAGAAGAAATGGAAGTGTTGTTTTGGATTAATTAAAATCATAAACAAATCCTAATTTGGCCTTAATCCAGCAAACAGCTATGAAAGATTGTTAGGGACACTGTGTAAAGTGAGAAGTATTTTTTTATCTGCAGAACAGTTTGTGGAGCAGAAATGTAAAATCCACTAACATAGTGGAAATCTGATTCCATTTCCCATTGGGAATTTCTCAGGCAAGACAAAGACAAATGCTGCCTTTGACTATTTATTTCACTTTTTGGTGGGAGAACCAATAATAAGCTAGAAAAAGGTGGGTGAAGTAAAAATAATTAGCACACACAAACTCTCTTACTGGTGTTTTCTGTCCTCTGGTTGGGGTGTAGCTACATAAATAGCCCCTCATTTCTCCTCACTTCATCCCCTTTCAGTTGTGCTGCAACTCAGCAAAACTGTGATTGGCAGAGATACAAAAGATCTAATGCAAGTTGTGTTTCTTCTAACCTCCCATAGGATTCAGAAAAACTAATCAATGTTGGATTCACTTGTATTTCACAAATCATTTTTGTTTGGCAGTATTTAATCATAATTGTGGACAACCTGCTACAATACAGAGTTTGGCAAATTCATCTCAGAGCAGCTCTTCAGTGCAAACTTAGATTATATATAAATTTAAATAATAAGAAATTACTGAGATGACAAGCATAGTTAGTTGTTTGAGATGCCACACGCTGAGGAGAAAGAGGTAAGTTGCCTAAAATGATCTCATTGTATTTTGTAACTCAGTCCTCGTAAAATGCAAATTTCTGCAAGTGGATGCTTTGAAAAATCTAGTTTAAAAAGGAAAGAAAACCTAGAAATCAACAAATAGAATCATAGAATGATTATATTCTGATATATACTGATATATAATACTGATGTTGATCTTCTGCTTTTCTATTAGAGATTTATTTTCACCTCTCCATTTTTTTTGCCAGTGCTTCTAGAAAAGAAGAAATTAGTGCAGTGCTTTCTTTGTGTTTGTAGCAAATAATAGGAAGCTTTAAATCTGCTTGTAAAAATCATCCTGTTTCACACTGCTGTTCTGCTCAGATTACCATATTTCAGGCCACAGAACAGATCAAATCATAACAATGAAGGGAAAGACACAAGAAATGGTCCGAAACTCTGGACTGATGGCACAAAACTGCAAATTACTTTTCTGGACAGAAGCTACACATATTTGGGATAGCTTATATTTAGTTGAATAGTGGATTTTCCAGGTCAGCTGGCAAAAGGAGAAGAAAAAATTCGTTCTAGATGACAATGAAATGGAATTTCAGAGCATGGAAGAAATGAGGTAAAAATAATAATAAACTTCAAGTGTTGCTTCATAACCTTGTTCACAGATAGATAAATCATGTAATGAACCTCCATATCTGGATCACACTGTAAACAAGTGTCTCTTTTTCTAGTTGGACAACACCATTACCAAAATGTAAAGTTCAAGGTTAAATTCTACAGTCTGATCCTATTGCTTCCCCAGAAGATAACTGTGCTCAGCTCAAGCAGAAGCACCAGGAATACCTGACAGGCAGGAAAGTGAAGTTGTGCTGCTCCCACTGATGTCTGCACAAGGGTGCTGGGTGGCTCTGCAGGCTCACATGCTGCAGTCTCTGCTGGAGCTGCCAGAGAGAGCAGCAGGAGCCAAGCTCATTCAGCCACATGAATCCCAGCATGGCAGCTCCAGGTGGGGAAGGCTGGAGAGGGGAGCAGCAGGAGGCTGGCTTGGCTCTTCTGAGCACAGCCCAGAGAGGCCAGAGGCATGGCAAAGAGGCTCACGTGCCAAGACCCTTTCTCAAGCCCTCACTCCTCCTCAAAGGCAAATATAGGCAGGAAGATCCTCTAGTTTCTAGGTAAGCTCTTTGGAAAAAAAATGAGGTTCCTTCATTTTTCTGAGTTGTACTTACATGACATACATTTGGCAAGAAAAAGGTGCTCCACACTTACACACCTGCACATCCACTGGCCCTCCTGGCAGGCTGCTCCAGCCTGAGCTGTTCGAGTAGCCCTCAAATTTATCACATCAGTAATTCAATTCTGATGTCAGGATTTCAAGGTCTCTTGAATTTATGTCTTATGAATGAGAAAAAAAAAAAAAGAAGAAAAAAACCAGTCAAAAATATTGTCAGCAGTCAACAAAGCAAAGATGTGCTAAAATACATTTTCCAGCCTTACCTGTTTTAATGCCTGGCAATAACCACTTTTCAGGACATTTGTTTTCAGGCTTTGTCATCCTCTGTTGTCCATGCATTCTAAGGCACTGAATTCCCTTTTCTCAGTACATCTGCAAAGAGAAACATTTATGGAAATAAAGGGATATGATTTAATCTCCCATTCAAAGACTGAACAGTGGCTTTACTTGCAGCATTTTGGGTTTTGTTTTTCACTATGCCTAAGCCAGTCCTGCCCTCCAAGCTGTCAGTGAGTTCAGTTCCTCAAAAGCAATGAATGTTATCAAAGACAAAAAACCAAAACAACTCAGTGGAACTGGAGCTAACAGCTTCAAAAACACCTTTGATTGCCAATGCTTTTGGCTTGTGACAACACAGTAATATTCCAAAATTGGCTGTAAGGAGCTGTTCAGTGTATTTCAGACTTGAAGGTTTCTTACCTATATAAAATTGTCAGTATGTGAAAGTATCAAGCAACATTAGAGTAATAACATTAGAGTTATACCCTGTCTTAAAGGAAACAGAACACACATGCTGGAAGTACTTGCTTCATTTCTGGTTTTGAATATTCATATTGGCTGGCAGAGAAGAGGTGGAAGACAAGTGCATAGGTACGAATGCTCCACACAGGCACAAACTGCCCAGGCTCTCCAGCCTCCAACTCCATCAAACCTCCAGCACACAGCTACCATCAAACTGCCTGGGGCCAGAGGCACATCATGTCCTTCCAAAGAAAAGCACCCACTATTTGGAAATCAATGTACAGCTAAATTTGCCTGAGCAGAGAGGACATGTCTGTTCTCTTGGAATTAGATAGCCACAGCTTAGGAGCAGGCACATCAGAGACAGCCTTAGCTCAAGCAGCAGAATCACAGCATTGACTTCAAGCACTTCACAAGATCCAAAGAAACACCCTCTGCAGTGTAAACTTGACAGTCTGAAAGCTCCCGAGAGGGGAGCACATCCAAGGACTCAAGAATAGGGCAGGGGTTGGGAAACAGGGAGCTCTTTGCTGAGCTAGGGAACAGGATGAAGAGGAGTCAAAGCAGCTGTGAAACAGACATGTGATGGGGACATGATAAAAACTGCAAAGTGGAGCACAGAGTGCATCCTGCTGGAGAAACCCCAGTCAGCATCTCTCATGATCATGAGGAGGGAGTGGAATAGATGTAAAATGGATTTACAGAATAGATGTGAAATTTGGAGAAAAATAATGTTTTGGGGGAGGATTCTGGTGGTCAACATATCTGGAGAGCTACAGAGAGGTTGTTCATTAAAAGCCCTCAGGCTGCAAGAGCTGCTCAAACAATCCACCTCATGCAACAAACTCAACAATTCTCCGGAGGGATGAAGGCAGACCTGAACTCTGCTGACACCAAGGGGAACACAGAGAGTGCATCTTGTGGGCAGAGGGGAACAGGGGAGGGGAAGGGGTTGTAGGAAACACCAGTTTTACTAGAGATGCTCTGAGGAGGTCTCCATTTAAAGACTACTGCAACAATACATTCAAGAGTAAGTCTGACTGAAAAGCTACTGAGCAATGATGGATAACTTTTCTGAAGTACATTTCAATTCCAATTCCCTTCCTAAATCCCTGGACTCAATGCTTCAGAAAGGCAATGGTTTGTCTATTGAGGGTACCCTGGAGGTCGCTGTCATGTCCCATTCCCAAGAGAGGGACTAAGACAGCATCATGGTCTTTGCAGGGATCCAAGATCACTGAATCATGTCCTCCCTGGAGTAATCAGAACCAGGAGAAATATCAGAAATAACACTTTCTAAGTGAAAATGGAAGAGAAATCTTAAGCAGTCTTCAAATTTACAGGAGTGACTTTCCCACTGCTCCTGTGACAGAGCTTGCCATTCCTCCCTCTGCCTTATTGTCATCACAAATCTGGTGCAATGCAGGCAGCAGAAGTAATCCACTAAGGATGATGAACACAATAGATGATGCTCTGAAAAGTTCTTAGATCAAGGCTTCTTAAAAATAAAGATTGTAGAGCAAGAATCAGCATTCAAGGGCAGTCAATCAGACATCTGAATTATGTCCTGCCTTTAAAATACACAGTGGATAACAGTTTTTAAATGGTGCCTGTAAAAGCTACTATGTGTGCTGTACCTTGACATTAAGTCCACAGTGAAGTACTTACTTCCAGGATTCTCCCCATTTATAGGTCTTTTATTTTGCTTCAAACTAATCAGAGCAGCTGCTCCAGAATGTAAAAAGAAAAAAAAGCAAATGTATGATTTACTGCCAGACTCCCAGCGAGCAAAAGGGCAACACCCATCACTGCAGGCAAGCCACAAGCAAGCAGAAGAAAAATGGTTGAGAGCAACAGAAGGAAGGAGAGAGGGACGAGGCTGTGGGCTGGGCAGGGAGTTAGCACCCAGTACCTCATTAACTGAGTGAGGACAAGGCCAGACTGACATCGGGGAGTTGTTACAGGATTGCAATGGGATTACATCTTGCATCTACAGACAAAAGAGGCCATTAGCTTCAAAGAACCACTTACTTATCCTTTTCAGAAAAAAGCAGTGGGCCCTGAGCTCACAAAGCACACAGGGGGATGCTCAGCTCTGGCTGTGGGTGGATCCAGATGCAGTGTCCAAACCAGGAGGCAGCGAGGTCTCCTGCCCTGGTAAGACTCCTCCCTACAGGTTCTTCACCCAGGCACCAGTGATCAGGAGCAGGTTACTCAGTTACAACAGCCAGGATGCTTAAACAGCACTCCATCCTGCACAAACTGAGAAGGAGAGACTGAGTATCTCCTATCACTTCCAGGGGCAGCAATATACCTTGGAGTTAACTCAGCCAGCCTGGTGTCCTTGCTGCAACAGAAGAACCTCAAAAACCAGCATGAGTTGCATCTACTTCCAAAGCTTTTCCCTGTGATTGCTTCAGGACTTGCATCCAAGCTCAATTTCCACTGCCACATTCCTTTATGAAAGTCTCCACTTACCTGCACACCCAGAGCTGAGGATGTTCCCTCTTCTTTCTTTGTTGGCAGGCTGAAAACAATTTGCTTTTGCTTGCTACATGAAGATCTTTACTATTTCTTCTTAGGATTTCGGTCTTGGCAGACTCTTCAATTCTTGGCTGAACCTGACAGCTGATCACTAGCTTGTTTTGAAAACATGCCCACTGCAGAACTGGGCCATTTCTAAATAAAATTGTCTCTGGGGACCAGAGAGATCCCTCAGCAAACAGCAGGACCTTTAGACCTTACCTGTAGAAGTAACTATCCAGGATTAGGGTCACACCTTGGTTATTTACACAAGTGAGAATCTGAACCACTGGGTCAGCAGTGAAGAAAGTAGGAAGAAAGAAATCCAGCTACATAAAAGCCTCTGGAAGCAACATCAGTTCAGCTGTGAGCCTGCTACAGGCAGTGGGTGAAATCCCTGGAGCACCATTTCACACTGCCCAGGGACAATGCTGCAGCTCCAGTGTCCTGTGGACGTGCACTCACCTTCCACTGCATCCACCCTGCAGCAATCCCAAAGCACACGAAGGCTCACCCAGGTACTGCTGAGGGTAGGGAACTCCTGGGTTACTTCTCCAGTCTCTTCCAGTGTGACTTTTTCACCTTCTGCTAACTGTCCAGCCCAAGCTGAGAAGGCTATAAAAACACCACTGTGCCTCTGCTGGAGAGGTCTCCTCCAACACTGGCAGCTCAGCCTTGTGAGGGAAAGCAGATTTGTCTCCTTAGCATGTCATCTCATGTTTTTCAGCAGGAAATTTAGATTGCACGTATCTAATTAATGGAAAACAGGGATAAACAAGCAGCTTGCTTATTTCAATTATGTGCACAGTGCCTGCAGGGTTACCATTTAAAAAATCACAAAGAAAACAGTCAAGATGGGTAAAAAGATGCAGACAGGAGTATGCAATCTGCAGCTTACCTTGATGACAATTAAAAACACCTCTCCACAAAGAGTGAAAAAAGGGAGCTTAGTCTTGGCAAATGAGCACAATTCAAATTTTTTCAGCCATCTGTAAATAACATTTACCTGGAGCAGCTTTCCATAATTAAAAGACTTCCTTATGTGTGTTGCACAGATCCATCTGCATAGAGAGGGAATAACTTGCTCAGAATCTGGAGAAGGAAAGCAAGCAGGAGCTCTCCATTAATTTATTTAACTTTTCCCCAGAAGCAATTTCTCCAGAATCCCCCAAATTCCATAAAGTCAAGCTTCTCTCCTTGTGGCTCAACTTACTGAAAGATGCATTACCTGGACAAACAACCCTCTCTCTAAGCAGCTTAACAAGTTTGTGTCAATGTTTGAGCTACTGTAAAGAGGCAAGAAAGTCATTCCATATCCTATTTGGAAAGGTAAACAATTTTCTTGTTATTTTGAGTCCTTAATCTATTTGCACTACCATATAGATTAGCTGAATACCCTGTGAGATGGCTGGTTTGGGTGACATCACATGTAGCAAAAGGCTCAAAACTGGGAGTGAAGAGTGGTTTCTAATTCAGTTATTTTAGTAATCAGATGCAAACCTCAGTCTGTTGAATGACTTGATTTGTATCTAGTTAAGAATATTAGTGAGAGTTATGATCAAAATTCATTGTTCAGCTGCATTGGAAAATTAAAATGTCCAACAATGAATTCCCTTGCTGCTCTTCTGTGTAAACTGGCTGATTGTAAAAACAAACACCAGAGTTCTTTTTTTTACCTTCTGTATTCAACAGATGTCCATGTTCAGTGCTAAGCAGGATTTGTTGAGGCTTTTGGCATTTCACCTTCCTCATCTTCATCTGGTTCTTGGTTTGTTTTCCTAAGCACTTGGGGAAATATTTCCCCCAAACAAAAGAAAAAAAAAAGGTACAAAAGATACAATAACTTCTTGTTCAAAGGTCTCTATGTGACTGAAGGAATCTCACTGACCAAAATTTAGCTTTAGAATAGCTTTAGAAGTAAGCACTCTAAGTATTGTAATTAGAGTCCCTCAATCAAAATAAACTGGAGGACCAGGTTCTTTACTGGTTTACACACAGATTTCAGTGATTGCATCAGAAATATCCAGACAGGATTAAGTTTTATTGCATCCATCCAAACTCTTGTCTGAGAAAAGCTTTTTACTTTACCAAGTGCCCAGGCATTCCTATGAAGCTGTGCAGGAATCAGTGATCATCATCTCAGATTTAATTGTATTAATGGGATGAAGCCAAATCGACTGCTAGTTTGCAATTAATATCTTTGAATCATTATTTGCATTTTCTCAGCCACAAAGGTGTTGTGTGACAGGAAATAATTTAGTACCAAACACTCCAGGGAAAAATTCACCAGCTGTGATAATGGTTCTGATCCCCTGGATAAGATGCAACCTAGGAAGATTTAGGAATAAAGTTTATGCAACATATGGTCAGGATGTAAACCTTTCTTCTTACACACTAGCTAGTGTTGTAATGACACCACAGATATGACCAGAGACATCTGAGACATGAGCAGCTCACACTGAGCTACAAATGCTAAAGATACTCCACACAAGACCAGATTCCAGAATCCAGGAACTCCACTGAGCAGAGCCTGGCCCCCTATGACACAGTCCCCAGGGGCTGCAGACCTAACAGGAATGTAGATTTCTCAGCACTTTAAGAACATCCAGGCTAGAAGAGACTCCTAGTACAACCCCTGCTCAAAGCAGGGTCAGCCATGAGGTCAGAGCAGTTTTCTCAGGGCTTTCCAGATCCCATTGGGTCTTGAAAAACTCAAGTGTGCAACCTCCCTGGGTCCCTGTTTCACAGTTTCATTGTCTTCGTGGGGAAAAAAAAAAGCTTCATTTATATCCACTTTCATCTGAAGCTTTGTCCAGTGTCTCTCATCCTTCCACACACCACTGTGAAGAGCCTGGCTCTGTCTCCTCAATGCTTCCTTATAGGTAGAGATAGGCTTCTATTGGGTCTTTCCAGAGCCATCTCTTTTCAGGTTGAACAAGCCTGGCTCCCTCAGGCTTTCCCTGTGGGGCAAGTGCTCCAGCTCCCAGCCACCCTGGGGGCCCTTCTGCTAAACACTGCAGTTGTTTGATGTCTTTCTTCAACTGGAGGGCCCAAAAACTGGACAGAGTATTCAAAATGCCATCCAAGAAGTGCTGAGCAGAAAAGGAAAACCACTTCCCTCAAACTATTGACTATGCTCCTGGCAAATCAGGACTTCCACCTATAAGACAACAGCCATCAGTTCTGCTTTTCAGTGCAACTGCCTATCAACACCATCAAAGGTACCTTTAGAAATGGCCAGATTCAGAGCTCAGTTGAATTGCTGGGGTGTTAATGATAGATACAGGAGGGCTTTGAGTTGGACTGTAGTCCAGATTTGCTAACAGTGGCACTCCAGAGCACCATGTTCACAGCATCCCACAAGTGACATAACGAATGCACTCAGCACAGTTATCTGACTACAGAGTTGCTTAACACACAGTGTCCATCTGTCCAGGATGTCTCCAGTCTGGTAGTCTGTGTTGCTGGGCATAATCATCATTTAAATCAGTAAGTCAAAAAGAAGCACCAGTTTTAGTCTATCTAAATGAACCCACGTAGCAGTCCTGACTATTTCCTTGGTAACTATGGGGGGGAGTCAGTGCTAATGCAACCGAGATCAGAATCTAGCCCTGGGCTTGGAGGAGTCAATGCAAACTGTATCAAGTAGCTCGACCTACTTTCCTCCATCTATATGGAATTCATCCTTGCTCTGCTGAGTTAGCACTAAACCCATCCAATTCTCCCAGGCTCCAGTGGCAGGTAGGACTCGGTGCCACACGATAACTAAATCACACGCGTGACTGAAATACCCCAGATATTATGAAGCATGCAAAAGAGATGTAATCAATTTTAGAACAAAGTCAAGTCTGCAGTCATTTATCCTACTTCCACTGATATTTAAAGATAAATAAAGTCATGCATTAAATATTTCCATCACTTTTGTTCCAGTGGTGAGAATTTTCTAGCAACTACTAGAAATCAAAAATAAACATCAGTGAAATGCAACAACAATCATGAAAGTGGAAAAAAAACCCCAAACAAGTACAGCACGTTTGCATTCAACACAGATTTTCCAGTCAACTCCCTTTCCAACAGGACAAAGGGTGAGTTTTGGCAACTCCATCATGTGAGCAGAACTCGAGGAAAGGCAGGTTCTTTTTTTGCCTCGAGAATCAGAATTCCATCACCTGTATCCCAGAGTATAGGGATATACTAGTATTGTATATTTATATTGACTAAAAAGTCAAATACACTCTCCATCAGATAGACACAACATCCTCTGATAAAGAGTAAAATGCTTGCTGTATCAGAACAAAACAGGGAGTGTGCTTTGTCAAGCTAGAGAGGTTTTTTTTGTACAAGGAAAGTATAAAAACNAAGCTGTGCAGGAATCAGTGATCATCATCTCAGATTTAATTGTATTAATGGGATGAAGCCAAATCGACTGCTAGTTTGCAATTAATATCTTTGAATCATTATTTGCATTTTCTCAGCCACAAAGGTGTTGTGTGACAGGAAATAATTTAGTACCAAACACTCCAGGGAAAAATTCACCAGCTGTGATAATGGTTCTGATCCCCTGGATAAGATGCAACCTAGGAAGATTTAGGAATAAAGTTTATGCAACATATGGTCAGGATGTAAACCTTTCTTCTTACACACTAGCTAGTGTTGTAATGACACCACAGATATGACCAGAGACATCTGAGACATGAGCAGCTCACACTGAGCTACAAATGCTAAAGATACTCCACACAAGACCAGATTCCAGAATCCAGGAACTCCACTGAGCAGAGCCTGGCCCCCTATGACACAGTCCCCAGGGGCTGCAGACCTAACAGGAATGTAGATTTCTCAGCACTTTAAGAACATCCAGGCTAGAAGAGACTCCTAGTACAACCCCTGCTCAAAGCAGGGTCAGCCATGAGGTCAGAGCAGTTTTCTCAGGGCTTTCCAGATCCCATTGGGTCTTGAAAAACTCAAGTGTGCAACCTCCCTGGGTCCCTGTTTCACAGTTTCATTGTCTTCGTGGGGAAAAAAAAAAGCTTCATTTATATCCACTTTCATCTGAAGCTTTGTCCAGTGTCTCTCATCCTTCCACACACCACTGTGAAGAGCCTGGCTCTGTCTCCTCAATGCTTCCTTATAGGTAGAGATAGGCTTCTATTGGGTCTTTCCAGAGCCATCTCTTTTCAGGTTGAACAAGCCTGGCTCCCTCAGGCTTTCCCTGTGGGGCAAGTGCTCCAGCTCCCAGCCACCCTGGGGGCCCTTCTGCTAAACACTGCAGTTGTTTGATGTCTTTCTTCAACTGGAGGGCCCAAAAACTGGACAGAGTATTCAAAATGCCATCCAAGAAGTGCTGAGCAGAAAAGGAAAACCACTTCCCTCAAACTATTGACTATGCTCCTGGCAAATCAGGACTTCCACCTATAAGACAACAGCCATCAGTTCTGCTTTTCAGTGCAACTGCCTATCAACACCATCAAAGGTACCTTTAGAAATGGCCAGATTCAGAGCTCAGTTGAATTGCTGGGGTGTTAATGATAGATACAGGAGGGCTTTGAGTTGGACTGTAGTCCAGATTTGCTAACAGTGGCACTCCAGAGCACCATGTTCACAGCATCCCACAAGTGACATAACGAATGCACTCAGCACAGTTATCTGACTACAGAGTTGCTTAACACACAGTGTCCATCTGTCCAGGATGTCTCCAGTCTGGTAGTCTGTGTTGCTGGGCATAATCATCATTTAAATCAGTAAGTCAAAAAGAAGCACCAGTTTTAGTCTATCTAAATGAACCCACGTAGCAGTCCTGACTATTTCCTTGGTAACTATGGGGGGGAGTCAGTGCTAATGCAACCGAGATCAGAATCTAGCCCTGGGCTTGGAGGAGTCAATGCAAACTGTATCAAGTAGCTCGACCTACTTTCCTCCATCTATATGGAATTCATCCTTGCTCTGCTGAGTTAGCACTAAACCCATCCAATTCTCCCAGGCTCCAGTGGCAGGTAGGACTCGGTGCCACACGATAACTAAATCACACGCGTGACTGAAATACCCCAGATATTATGAAGCATGCAAAAGAGATGTAATCAATTTTAGAACAAAGTCAAGTCTGCAGTCATTTATCCTACTTCCACTGATATTTAAAGATAAATAAAGTCATGCATTAAATATTTCCATCACTTTTGTTCCAGTGGTGAGAATTTTCTAGCAACTACTAGAAATCAAAAATAAACATCAGTGAAATGCAACAACAATCATGAAAGTGGAAAAAAAACCCCAAACAAGTACAGCACGTTTGCATTCAACACAGATTTTCCAGTCAACTCCCTTTCCAACAGGACAAAGGGTGAGTTTTGGCAACTCCATCATGTGAGCAGAACTCGAGGAAAGGCAGGTTCTTTTTTTGCCTCGAGAATCAGAATTCCATCACCTGTATCCCAGAGTATAGGGATATACTAGTATTGTATATTTATATTGACTAAAAAGTCAAATACACTCTCCATCAGATAGACACAACATCCTCTGATAAAGAGTAAAATGCTTGCTGTATCAGAACAAAACAGGGAGTGTGCTTTGTCAAGCTAGAGAGGTTTTTTTTGTACAAGGAAAGTATAAAAACCAACTGTGAATTCAGTATACTGAATTTCTGGTCTAACAAGCCTTGTGAACCTTTATCCAGCTCAGCACCCCTTAGCAGGATTAGCTAAGCACTGTTCTTGTTTTAGTCTTCAGTTTATGTTTTATAAGATATTTAAAGCAAGTTGTCATCCTCTGCCTGTGACATACACCTTCCTCTGATTTCTGCCTAAAACATGAAGTTAAATTGCTTTTAAATGAACTGAATAAATCTAATAAGTGTGGCATGCAAAATCCTCACCAGTTTTATATCTAAATATATCTCATAACAGCGCAGGATCTTGTGGAATTGAGATCTACAGGTTGAGTTCTGCCCAGTATAAAAAGAACACATTTATCTAGTTCAAGCTTGTCACCTCAGAGTTTCATTGAGCATCCCTTTTGCATCCTGCAAACACACAGGAATAACCTTGCTGACCCTCTCTGTGTTATTCATTACACATCCTTCTCTCACGCTCTTGTTTATTAGTCTGCTCTTAGAATTAAATGGATTTTACATTGCCTAATATTGTCTCACATGAAAATCCCCTTGTGCCTGTAATTATTTCAGCTGCCCTTTTTGGCCCCTTTTCGCTTTCAGCTCTAGTCTTATTTGAAAGGAGAAGATGATTTTGCAGCCATTTCTTCAGCTGCAAAAGAGCAGCAATAAGAAGGCCTGAAACAGGAATATTTTGAGAAGGGAGGTTCCCATGTTGTTAATAATTATTTCATGCTGGTAACTAGAGGCACCAGCTGAGCCAGAGTCCTGTTGTGATAAGCTCCACAGCCATGTAGTGCATGGCAATCCTTGCTCAAAGGGCTGCCTCACGAGGGATATCAGGATCTCAGAGGAGAATTAATATTCCAAGTTTACTTGTCTAATGTATTCTCATTGTCTTTCAAATTCCCATAAGATACAGCCTGTCTCAGTGGGAGTGTGGTGAACATTTGATAACAAGAGCACTTGCATTTCAACCCCCACCAAGGAAGCTGGTCCCTGCTGTCGCAGATCCCTGTGCAATCCTTGCCATGAAGCTACAAATAAACCCTTCACAGCATCTACATCTGCACCCAGTCAAAAACCAGCACTAGGACATCACATACTAAAGAACTCCAGTGCTGGCAGTAGTCAGGGGCAGAAAAGCTTAGGACCCTAGGGAGAAACCTGCCTGTTGAGCACTCACAGAGGAGACAAGCACAGACTCCACACTCACATGGAGCAGTCTCTAAAGCATGAAGCTTTCAGTGACCTAAATCACTCCAACCCAGGACCTGGGGAGAATGAATTAGGTATTAAATTACCTGTTTCCAGAAAATGCCTCTGTTGATAATGTCATCAGGGAGAGAATATATCAGAAGTATCAAGCAGTTAAATAAAGTCTAAATCTCACTTACAAGGTGAAAATCAAAGTACCTAAATGACTTGGAAACAACAACATGTTCCTCACAACCAGCTGTGCATGACTGCCAGGACATTTCAGTGCCTGAGCCCACCCCTCTCCTCAGCTTCAGGTGGGAACCAGGCACATGGTTCCTGCTCTGCATCCTCCCAGCCACCTTCCCCTGAACCAACCTCCTGCTTTGCCCTGTGCCACAGGGGCTGCCTCCTGATGACTTCCCTGCTCCAAGCTGGGGAGCCTGCAAGAGCCCCTGGAAATAGATGGGTGTATTTTTTCACCTGCTTTTCTCTGCTGCCAACAGTTTGCTGTGAAATGGCCCTGTTACCACTGGATAAGGCAGGATTTTTGCTATAGAGACATGAAGGTGGCTCTGCAACAGCTCTGCTCACTGTGTACATGACATTTTAAACAGGGGAAACAGGGCAAGGTGAAAAGGAGCACCTGGAAGTTGATAAACACCTTCACCAGGGAACGAGCACCAGTCCCACAAGCACTCTCACCCTTTGAGTGCAGTTAGTAGAACAGAAGAGCAGCCAGAGGAAAAGAAAAAGAACTGTGATGGAGGAGCTTCTTCAGGCATTAGAGGACAGTAGACAGCCCTTAATTGTTTTTCTTTGATTAAGAGCATAATATTAGAGCTAGTCACTTATCCAAGACACAAGCAGGAACATTTTTACCAGTGTTGACAAGCTCAGACTTTACACTTCATTTCCTTTCATGATGAAGGCAGAGGTTTTATCTTCCTAGCTAGGTCAGCTGTCCACAGTGACTGCATGGTGCCAGTGCCCAGGTTATTCAAGGATCCTTCTCTCCCCTCACTGCCCATCCCTTTCTAATTTCTGATTTTGGTCAAGTCAGTCTCCCTCACCTGCCTGTGTTATACCATGGGCACATTTTTAGAAGTGAAGTAGCAGATGGGTTCCCAATACACAACCAGAAACAGAACACAGGTGACTGCAAAGCTGCAGGTCATAATTCCTGCAATGTTTCAGCATGAACAGAGCTTATTATGATTTTAATACAATTACCCAATTATAAATGTCTGATTCTTTGCCTTGCACTTGCATTTCCAAATGACATGGCCAAATCAACCAGACAGATCATCAAAAGCAGTAGCAGGGAGTACATTTATCAGACATTCCAAAATGGATCATAAACTTTAAAAATCCCAACTTACTGTAGACTTTGGGAGAGAGAAACTATAGAAAAACTGCTGAATAGAGGCAGTGCTTGTGCCATGAATAAGATATGGCACTGCAGTTAATTTTTTTAGGAAAAGAAAAAAAAAACATTAAACATTTATTACACCGAATGTTAGTTTAAAACAATCATTAAAATCAGTTTTCTCTCTGTCCACTGGAGATCAGTTATGCATTTAAAGCTGATGAAGCTTCCCTAATTTCAAAATCATTATTTCTGTGCACACATAACAGGAGCCATTATATTTTAGATTCCCATAGTAATGTTGCTCAATTTATTTCTCACACTTTCTATCTCCTGTTGCAAACCTTTATAGCGACCACGAACATTTAATTTAAAAATGAGTCTCTTAATGACCATCTTCTGGAAATACATGAACAGCATTTACAAAGGGGCAAAGTCATCTTAGAGTAATACACACAGATGGATCACTTCTGAGCTGGTTCATTTATGCTCTTTTCTGTTTCTTCAGACTTTAACTAGTCATTCATCACAGGGTTTTTGTACTGTGCTATTGCCAAGCTACTTACTCCCCTCCTAGCTGAAGGTGAGCACTTGAGCCCACATTCTCCCACACCTGTGTTACACTCAAAGTACCACCCCAGAGGAGCTGGAGGCTGGTCCACCTCTTGCTGGTGTCTGGTGGCACCACCAGTGGTTGGGAGTCCAGGGGAGCAGTCTGGCTGGCTGTTGGTCCCACTGCCTCCCCTGTATGGGAGGCTGAGGCAGCCAGCAGCCCAGGTGCTAGCTGGGCTGCTCAGCAAGGAAGCATGGGAGAGGCAAGCTCAGGCAATGGTGTCTGCTGCTGCCCAGCACTGGACTGACTACATGACAGCAGGGATGACAGTTTTAATAATGACTGCTGAATAGGGCAACTGGAGCCTTTACTTTTTAAAATAAGTTAATTTACAGTAATTAGCATACAGATCTTATTAGATTAGGACTAAGAAAATTGCTGCCATCTACTGCTGGAAGGCAATATCTGAATACTTAAAGCATCTTCCAAAAACAAATTAACAAACTACAATTACCTTGAAGAAGTTTATTTCAAGTACTAGCTCTGAGAAGGGAAGCTGTCACACACAAGCAGGAGAGACTTGACCCTTCAGCCTGGTGGTCAGGGTATCAGGCTGGGCTGACAGTCAGAGTGCTCTTCTTGCTCTGTAAGAAAACACTTGTTACTAATAGAGAAAAAAAAAATGTAGTAAGGCTCTCAGGCTTCTTTCACACTACAGTGTGCTGAGCTGTTTGAAATACATCCCTCGGTGCCTGAACAACTCCTGCTTGTGACACATGGACACTTCCCATCAAAGGAATAATGGTTTAAATCCTGGGGAAATATTTTAATTTGGATTCCCTATTTGCTTAAAATTTAGCAGGTTTTTTTTCTCTCTCTTCCAAGTTCAGCTTCACTCATTTATAACAACTTCAGTGAGTTGGAGGGGATGAGGTTGTCTCCCATATGTCACTGCTGGTTTGGGGGAGGTTAATCCAGTAAAGATTCTATGTTGTCAGGGATTGATGGATAAACTCTATCCTGGTCTGCAGGCAGGTATTCCCTGTGAGAAAGGCAGATCTTGTAAGAGCCATAACAGGCAACTGCCCTTCAGTTTCCCTACAGACCTTATAAGGGAGGACATAAGAATCTGCAATATTTGTATATATCAAATATATTCATTCAAAACTTTGGGGTTGGATCAAGAGTCCACAAACTGGAATTCCCATGTCCTGATCACAGTTCTTGCACCCACTGAGTGTCCCTGTGCTTCCTTCTTAGTCATGGTCACTCTCAAACCCATACTGATGTTCTGCACCAACAGTGTATTTTCCCTCCAAAGCATTTGCTTCAACAGCCTCTTAGTGCCTGCAGCACCAGTGCCTCTGAGGATTTTATTTCCTCGTGCTCATATGAAAGCAGTACAACTCCACCAACCTCCCTCACTTCCCCTGGCATGCTGCTTCTTTAAAGGCTTTAAAGGCTAATTTTTCCACTTCATTTCCAAGAATATAATTGTCTTCACTGCATGTGCCCAGTGGGTTCAGGAATCCTGCCTGCTCTGCTCAGTCAAGTGCTCTCTGCCTAATTCACCTGTGTGTTTCATCCCATTTGTGCTTTTGCTCAGAGATCACCATGCCAGCACTTCCCCCACTCTGAACCAACTAACAAAATGCTGCATGAGAGGACAGAGAAGTATCTGTTGCATTATGAGATCTGAGCAGTGCACCCAAGTCCTTTAAGCAGGACACTGTTTTCTCTATTTTCCAGAACTTGCTCATCCAGCTGGTGTGTTACTTTTGCCTTAGGTGAGCTCCACTGGCTTTAACACTTGCCAATTTCCACACTGTTCTTTCCCTCTGGTGAAGAGAACATGCAGCATATTTTAACTTTCCTGTGGGGAAACCACTACTTTCTCTGAGAACCAGGACACACAGCTGTGGCAGAGCACCTCTGACATCAGTTTTCACAAAATCACACCCAAGTCTTTGTCCTACATCAAAAAACCAAACAACAATGTCAGATTTGCTTAGTCCAGCTCTGCAGCAGCCTCCCCAGAGCAGCCAGGGCTGTTCAGCTCCACTGTGAAGGCAGAGAGGCCACCACCCATCTGCATCTGTGACTCCACTGGTAGTTCACAAGGAGGTGACAGACTGACAGAGAAATGAGACCAAGTGAGACCTGTCTGAACTACAAAACATTTTCCATTTCCTCTGAATTCTCAGAACCATTTTGCTCTGTCTTGGACACAAAGCAGCTGAGAAACAGCACTTAGACCTCAGCCTAGACCTCAGAGCAGCAGTAATTAACAGGGCAAAAACCAATAATTTTCTTGAATAGCTCTCTCTTTCTCCCGTACACACATCATGTGCAGCACGTTGATTCATGTCAGCAATTAAGACCCACTCTTTAATCTCAAACACTTTCATTATATAGCTGATAGTCAGAAGTATCTGAAACGCCCAAAGCAGTCTCTCCCTTCCCCACCACTACTGACAAAAAAGGGTTGGAAAAGAACTTCAAAAAACACAAAACACTTTCTGAAACATATTCCTACAAGTTTAGGCAAAAGCAGGCTGAGAACCAAGTGTGGGAGACAGCAGCCACAACACCCAGGAATACTGCCCTGGGCACCTCTCCTCCTGTCTCCCATGACACCTGACAACAGGCAAGTCAGGTGCAGGTCACAGTTACAGAGAGTTAATTGCTCCCCATCCCACCATACAGTGTTACCCAGGGACACCACAATAAACAGGCACCTGCCTCTAAATGCAGACAGATTTAAGCACAAGTTTAACAGTTTTTCTGAACTAGGATTGATGAATTTAAAGAAAAAAAAAATCATTTTCTGTTTGTATTTTCCTGACAGAACCAGGTGCTTGAATAATGTTTTCCCAGTAGGAGGAAACCATAGAATGTTGGGGTTTTTTTTTCTCCTAGGAAATCAGTCAACAGTCTTTCAATGACACAGAAATTAGTCTAACAGAAGCATTTATATCAGGTTATCCTACAAGGAGCATTTCAGCTGTATCATCCAGAGATGAACATCTGTACAATATTTGCCTGCCAGGAAAAAAAACCAAACATTTTTATAACCTTTTGCTTAGAGGGAGTAACAATTATCCACATAGAAGCATAACATTAGAGTTCCCTTGACAAATATTTCTTTATTTATATATCTGTGATCAAGTTGCTGGTATATTTCTTTTGCTAAGAAAGCTAGAGGGGAGGGAAAAAAAACCCAAACAAAAAAACAAAAAAAAAACCAAGAAAAACCCCCCCCAACATGTCAAAGCCCATCTGAAAGCTGAGGAAAAAAAAAAAAAGCAGCAAACAGCCACAGAACAGCAGAGCCACTGCCAGGGACAAGGATGAGTTCAACTGCAGCCCTGAGATGAGGGATTTACACCACACAGTGTGACCTGCTCACAAGGCACGTGGCTGGCACTGCCTCGAGTTTGACAGTGCCAGGGGTCCTCTGCCAGCCAGAATGCTTGTGGGAGTGTGCGAAGGCTGGAGGAGAGGAGAAACAAGAGAGAGACTTGTAAAGTTATTTTCCAAGCTCTGCTGTGTTATTCTTCTCATTGATCTTCCTTTCAAGTGATCTCGAGAAGCTGACACGGTGCCAGAAATGATAAACGAAACACAGTTTAACATACTCATTAGTCTGAGAACAGGAGAAAGTCACAAGCAATCACAAGGCTACCACCGTGGTGAGATAAAAGCAAACACTGAGCTTGCTTAAAATGTTTTGGTTTGTTGTTCCTTTCTTTTTTTTTTTTCTTTTTTTTTCTTTTTTTTTTCTTTGTTGTTTCCTTGCCTATTAATTGTCATGCAAGTCTCACCATGTGAATTAAGACCTCTAGTCCCATAGGTCTTTTATGAAAAGTCAGTGTAGCAGCATTAGAGGTTCCTCTTGGATCACCATCACTATGTGCTCATCTTCCCCATGGATGTCAGTTTGCCCTGGCCTTTGTCAGCTCTGTTAGATGTGGTTGGTTGGCAGGGGCTGGGTGGACTGAAGAGTAATTTATATCAACCTGGTGTTTTCATGGGCTTCACACAAAATTATTAAATCCAACTGCTTTCAAGCCCCTGGGTAGGGAAGGCACCAGGGGAGACTCTCTGCATGTACACAGCAGTGCTAGGCATTGTCTTCCTGCCTGTGAAATGCTCTGTCTTGTCTGTGCTTTCATTCCCATTGCCTGCAGAGATCATTCAGTAACTTGGTTCATGTAATGAAAGTTATCAATTTCTCTTTGTCTCTGGCTCTGGGGAGCAGAGTGTGGCACGTGCAATGTCACTGCTACTGCCCAAACAGCCAGCCAAGGGAGCAAGACCATGTCAGTTACACCTCATGGTTTATCCAGGGCCATGGATAACCTATGTATGGTTACTATTTTTGTTGATCTTGGCACCCAACTCCTTTCAGAAACTGAAAGAGATTCCCAGAGCACTCAAGACACAGATATCATGATAGTCAAGAAGTTTCAGCATCTTGGTAGTGTCCCTTGGTTTAGATGTCCTTCAGATACACATCTGGGAGAAGTAAGGGATGGTTTTCAGTCCTCATTTCAAGAACCATTCAGGTATTAGACACAAAAATAATCAGATACCAAAGTCTTGTGCTGGGTACTTACCACGCCTGTGCCCTAGGAGAGCTCTGGTTATCAGGCTTTAGGAGTGCAAACTCTTCCTTGGACAAAGTGACTCCTGAATTCTTTTGTACAGCACCCTCAGCTTGGGGCTTTGCCAGCTCCTGGAGGGCTGGAGACCACAGGGACTCCTGATGAAACAGAAGTTGTAGATTTGTTCCTGCAAAGGAAGAAAGAGATGGAAGCAGTCATCTCTCACCACATCTCTGCCCCTAGGCTGAGTATTAGGGGATGTTTCCCTACCTGTGAGCCACACCTTGGCAGCCAAGCACTACAAAGTGCAAATGCAGGTGCCCACATACTACCACTGAAGCAAAACATAGGTTAACATAAGGACAAAGACATCCGTGTCCAGTTCCTGTAGAAGAGCTAGGCAAGGGCAGCAAAGTGCTGAGACACTGGTCCTATGGTGGAAGGCCAGGTTCTTGTCCTTGCTGTTAGACAGTCCTGAGCCCTGATCCTGGAATCTTTACAGAGCTCTGCCTTATCTGAGACAACAACAGCTGATGGGAGCACTGCCTAAATAAGGGCTGTAGAATCAGGCTTGAAATTTCCATAAGAACCTGATCATAACACTAGGGAGAGTAATGTCTCATGGCTTCACTACATTATTTACGTCTTTGATTCCTGCTAACAGCCTTGTCAAACAACTATAGATTTATTATTTTAATTATCTCAAGCTTGTAGAGATTTAAACATATGTTATAGATGTTCAATAAGTATTAGAACAGCAATCAATTTTTTCTTAAACAGGGGAGTGATTCATGGTGCTCTGTGAATAGATAAACTCACTGTAGTCAATACCAGAAATATACTTTGAAAGAAAGCAGGAGGCTCTTTTAATTAGCTTCTAATTAATTCTGTTTCAGAAGTCTAGCTGAAACATAACATTTAGGAACACTAGAAGTCATTTAATGACAAGATTTGGTGTGTTATCCTCAGATCTTTCATTGCCAAAGCAGCAGTGTATTCTGTTCTGTTTCCCAGCAGGACAGTGTTTATGGATTATCTATACAACTTAACATTGAACATCCTCTGTCCCACGTGGCTTTCCTGCTTATGCAATAGATTTAGCAGTTAGCAGTGATGGGCCATCGGAAGAATACAGCCCAGAGTTTTGCTCATGATTACTTGAATCCCCCTTGGGCATTACTTAACATCAGTAAAAGTCTAAAAGCAGGAGACTTCCAGGTTTGACTTGGTGCAAAGGGCTCCATTAAAACAGCAAATCTTGTGGAGACCACAGACGGATCTTGGAGCACCAGTCTCTGTGTCTAGCATCTATCCTGAGGTGAATAAAAGAATAAAAGTTCCTATCTAGAGCAACAGATATTCCTATGCAAAGTTACAAGGCTTCATTCTCTAGGTATCTTCACTGAAGCTGGTGATGGTATAGAAGGGTCAAAGGAGGGGGCAATAAGATGCCAGGACAAGAGTGGCTTGGTACCACATTTCTCACCTACAGTCAACATTTCTCACAGTCCATTCATAACAGTAGAGGTAGTCTTGGATCAACACTTCCCAAGGACTTGTACAGACTTAGATTGCAGGTCCTTGGGCAGAGCTGCTAGCTCAGCTCCTGAGATCTGATGCACCATGAGCCCTAGTCAAGGAGCAAGACCCACTGGAGCTCCAAAACCCCTGTGTCACATCACCCCACTCAGGGTCTTAACAGGAGCAGTGCAGAGATAGCACTGAAAAACCTAATGCTGGCCCTGAGGGAGGTGCAGGGACCCACAGACAGTACTTCTGAGTGGGTGCTGAACAGATTTCTCAGGCCCAGCCCAAATGACACCAAACTCTCCAGTACACAGCTCCCTGTTCACTGTCACTTGGGGCAAACCATCAGAGCTGTGACAGAAGGAAGGGTGGCTGGCACATCTCTGCCTGCACCCACACTCCACCTAGGGAGCCTTCCCCCAGCCACCATCACCTGAGGTGGGGGAACAGCCCAGGTGTGTGCACCTTCACAGTCTGCCTCTCCACCTTTTTACTTCTCCACTCCTCTCACATTTCCAACTCTCCCTATAAAGCAACATTTCCACCCTCTTTGAACCTCATCTGTTCAGGATCTAGCCCAAAACACAAAAGAAAAGCAGGAAAGTGAAGGCAGAGAAGGCTACTGAACTCCTGCCACTACCTCCCAGCTCCCCCCCACCCTCATCCATTATTGTCACTTGTGTTAAAACGTTGAGCTACTGCCCAAAAGGGGAATAGATGTTTGGAGGTAACAATGCCTCATTTCATGCAGAACAATAAAGTACCACAACAGGAGCAGATGCTTAACCATTCCTCTCCAGTCTGTTCTTGAAGGAGTTTAAAGGATTAGAGAAGTGGAAGTTGAGCTGACTAAGAAGTGCAGAATGCAGTGAAGATAGCAAGGATAATAATGGTCCTTTAAATCAAGTTTTATAAGGGAAAGAAACCTGCCTCAACACGTGTGTGTGAGAGAGATCTCTGCAATCTTCTCAGTAAAATCTTTCCTTTATGGCATGGTACATGGGAAAATTAATCTTTACTTTTGTGAAATAAATAAAATTCTTGTTATAGATTTCAAATCCATCACACCAAAGACAAAAGTGACCTAAAATCCCTAGGAAATCAACAGCTCTCTGATGCCAACCCTTGATTTGCCTGCCTGTAACAGAGAGCATCTCAGCACAGCAGTTTCACCTTTCCAGAGTCAAATCTGACTCAAGGCTTCAAAAAATTTAAGCCCATGATCAAATCTGCCATCTGAGGAGTTACCACAAAGGTTGGTATGTTTGCTTATTGTGGGCAGTCTTAAATGATTTTTTCAGCTGAGATTTAAATTGGGAAGGAGTAGAAATGTGTAGATACACAAGCATGCTATGAAAAGGAGGCAGCAGGATAAGGAGACAGAGCTGTTTGTGGGAGAAATGGATGAATGAAGCACCAAGAAGCACCAAGACTCACCGAGTTAATGAGACAAAACCAGATGTCTACCCAGAGAAGGGTTTTACTAAGGTATCTGAAAGATGCAGTGAGCAAAAATAAATACCACGTATCTGATTGCTGACCTCCAACAGAAACCAGACAGCTTTTAGCTCAAGTTATGCCCCAAAGCAGTGATAGGAATACTGTTCTCTCCTGTACAACAGATTTTATCACTTCCAAACCTCCATGTTAATCCTTCCTGCAGTCAACACACAAAGCCAATATTTTTAAGAACAAGAATACAGATTAAAAAGCAAACTCTTAATAAATTCATCATCAGTTCCAGGAAAGCCTTTGGCTATGTATTGAATGGATGAAAAACTAATATAGTGGAATTGTCAATTGCTAGAACTTAAATACTGGATGTAAACCCCAGATCTGTTCATTGTACAGTTACTGATCCAATGCAAGTGCTGGTTTCACACCCCTCCACATCAGTGACATTCCCATGGGCTCCAGATACTTCAGATGAAGCCAGATGTACAGTAGTCTGGAAAAAAAAAATTGAGAAAGAATTGTTCCCTATCATTTTCACATTCATTCCACAGCTGCAGCCAGGACTCAGTGTGGTCAAAAGACATGTTTTCAGTGCTAGAAGCACAAGATAGAGCCAAGATTCCACATCTTTCCACTCCAGCTAGTGTCTCCTGATTACATATGATGCTCACAGAGCCTTCGATTTTTTTTAAACTCAGACTGAGTTTGCAGGACCAGCAGTTTTGAAAAATATTACAAGACTGAACAAATGTAACAGAGCTCAAAGAGGGGGGGGAAAAAAAAAGGTGGAACACTGTGGAATCATTTTTATATTGCTTTCTTAAAAAAAAGAATAAGAACTGCACACTGTTCTGTTGGTTTTGGGGGCTTTTTTTTGCAACTAAATCTAATTATTCTAATTCAGGATCATAAAATCTAGTGAAAAAAAAAAAAAGAATCCTAAATTACCAAAGTCAAGAAACAAACTTTATACTTAGCTACACTGGTTACAGCAATTTCCATAGTAATTGTTATGCACATCATCTAATACCTTGTCTAGAGTGAAGCTTCTACTTCATTTTAGCACCATCCTAGGAACATACATTTAAGAAGTTATAAGGAGAAAACAATTGCCTTGGAGAGTCACACTTGCTACTGTGTTCTAAATTCTAAAACAATGCCTCTAAGAAAGCACATTTTCTTTTATGAGCACCATTATTAATTGAGAGCAGGAAACAAAATATGAATTTTTTTATTAGTCTCCTCAGAGGAGGCAGGAACTGTCTGTGCCCTTGTCCACCCACACCCAGGAATTACTGTACTTGCTGACCAGTTTAATTTAAATTTCAGAAAAGTCTTGCAGTGACATAAGGCTCAATCCTGCATTTCTGACAGATTTCCAGATCTCCTGTGACATTTAAAGGGATGGGAGCTGCAAAGGGAATGCAAGATCAAGGGAGCACTGGCTTTGTGTTTAGGGTCTCAAGTCACATTATACACAGCTCAGTCTGAGACAGAGTTCATGCCACGGGCTCAGCCTGACTGTTGTGTGGTAAAAGCATCACTGGATTCCTCGTGTTGATCACCTACCTGCTTTCACAAGTCATTCTTGTTTTCAGTCTCTCTTCTCTGAAAGAGAAAACAACCCATGCCTCTAAAGACTGATGGGAAAGAGCCAGAGCTGTGAAACAGGAGTGAGTACCATTCCCACCATGCACACAATGCACCTGTGCTGCTGTTCCATGGTTCTGCCTTTGCTATGAAAAACACTCCAGCAGCCAGGGTGCTTGTTTGAAGGGCTGGACACCCAAACCAAAGTCCATCATGGCAGGGACTCAGATCTGAACCTGCCACCTTTCAGCCAAGCACCACAGGTTCCTTGGCTGCTCAGAGATGGACTTACCTCTCTTCCAGAATCATGCTGTGGTCCTGAATAGTCTTTCCCACCAAGTACCTGGAGATCTTCAGACCCATTCAGTTGCCCAAAGCAGGCCAGCAGATCCAGAACATGGTGCCTGACTGCATCCTGCATTGCCAAACCACTGGAAACAAGGGTGTGAACAACTGCTTTGCTCTCACCCTTTGGAATATTACAGAGGCTTGACCCATCCCCACGTCAAAATGACTCAAGGGTGTCATTTCTTCAGTATCAAGTATCATTTCTGAACCTAAGAAATCTTTGAGTAAGAAGCAAAGCCCCATTGCTCCAGATGCTGTTTCTAGACAGGGGACAGAATCTGCAGAGGAAAGTCAACAATCTCAGCAGATGAAGCAGACAAGAGCCATGAGGAGAAATAACAGCACAAGGGTGAGTAACATCCTCAGGGTTGCAGTAGAGAAGCTGGATACAGAACCCAGGTGTCCTGGCTCCCAGCTCCACATCACTACATCACTACACAGATGCTGCACTTTCAAGCCTATCAGTCTTCATGTCAGGTGTTACCTCAACTAACATGAAGTAAAGCTGCCATGGTAACTTCTCCCAAATTTCCTCTACTTTTTTTTCTGCCTTGACAGTTTCTTTAGAACCACAAACACTGGAGCACTGGCACCTTCCTGTTTGCTCCTTCTCTCAAAGCTTTTGCCCCATCTTGTTTTACTGCACATGAACAAACCTCATCCAGCTACAGGTGAATGTAAGCACACACACACATAGCAGTTTTGGAGGGTGTTAAAGTTACCCCATCACTCCCAGCCTATCCACCAAGGATCATGCTGCATTGTTTCACACTCAAATAATTTAATTTAGTCCAAAACAGCCCTCACAGCAAATCACGACTTTGAAAAAGCAGTCAGCACACTGTTGCCAGGAAGCTTACCCTAAGTAACTTCTACTTCCAGGCTGCTTCCAAAAGTCTCTCTTGATTCTGACAGCCAGCTGTGTGTAAGAGGAAATCAGCATCCAGAGAACATGGCTAAAAGAAGAGATGAAGGTTAAGAAGCAAAACAGCAGGGATGAAAAGATCACAGTTTAACATCCTAGTCTTCAAAGGCACTGCTGAGTTACAGGAGGTCTATAAACACTCTTAGATGCTCTCTGAGAGCACAGGTCACTGGGAGGCTGGGGAGAGGAAGAAAATCTGATAAAAGATCATCAAAATGAAGGAGGGCTGTAATTACTCCTAGAAGAGGAGCTCTGAATGTGATGGAGCTGCTGGGGCAGACACTACCACCCATGAGAACTTTTCTTCTTCCCTGTGGAGAACGAGTAGATTTGTAAAAGCTCCAGAATCTTAAAAGAATGCCACATAATAAGGCAGAACAATATCTGCTGCACAGTCAAGAGTTAAGGTTGCCACAGTAACCTCCTCCTCAGATGTTATGGCAGGGATTTTTCACGGGAGCTTGAAAGAGGAAGGGGCCAAAGTCACACAGATAAAAAGCAATGGGAACTGAGTGCCTCACCTCCAGCTTTACTTGAGGGAGGGATCCAATTAGCCATCCATGGGAGGCTCATCTGGCCTCAGTCTGTGAAGAGTCCCAGCCAGCTTTGTCTTGTCCTGAATCCTGCAGGGACTCTCCTGGTGGAGGCAGCAGCTGAATTAGGTGCTCTGCAGTGTGCACCACATGCATTTTTCCTCTGCTCCAGACTTTGCAAGCTTGGATTGCTAAATTATATTCCTTTGAAAAATGGACATGATCCAAACTGTCAGGTGGAGGCACAGCACAGGGCCACCACTGAAGAAGGCCTGTAATGCTTCTATACTTTATGGTCTTTATAGAGACCATGACTATCTTATGGCCAGACAAGACTCACCAAAGGCACAGCTTCTCCCTCTCTCTATGGCTGACCCTTTAAGCAGATCTTAATGAACATATCCCATCCCACTTTATCTAAAAATTCCTTAAATGATAAGTACAAATCCAAATTAATGCTTCTTCCCACCCTACCGCTGCCTTCTTCTCACTCTTTTCTCAATACTTTTTATTTTAATTAGGCATTTCTGATCTAGAAAATGAGGGTGAGGCTGGCAGAGAGGGACTATGATGGAAACATGCCCAGGTGACAGGGGAGCTCTCTGAGACTCTTCTGAACTTCAGTAGAAGGCAAAAATGCAATGCAGACACCTGTGTGTTCCATACATTCCCAGGTTGAGACCTGCAGAGTACAAACTCCCTCCCCACTGGCCTCGTGGGGGTGAGATGCCACAGGGACTACCAACCCTGACTTGGCCCCACTTGAATTATCTTTACCAGAGGACACATTTAAGTGGCCAAGGTAAACCATAATGCCAGAGCTCTACAGAATGGCAAACAGATGAAGACATAACCTGGCACATCACATTTCATAACATTCCCTCACTCTGGGTGTCAACCTGCACGCAGCTGCTCAAGCAAGAAGGATTTACTTCAGGTGTATTCAGTGGTCTGTGAAGATCTTGTTTCTTACTCCCTGGGCTCCAGGGAACTCCCACCATCACACTTGGGCAAGAGTAAGACTCCCAAGAGAGTAGGAACACCATGTGAGATCAGTACTTAAGCAGTGACAATAAAAGCTAAATGAGGTGAATGTGTCAGTGCAAAGAACATTTGCTTTACTCCAAGGCTGCAGGTTGGTACCTTCACAACAGCACTGCATTAGATTGTTGTGGCCAATATTAAAGCAAATTCAAACAGCATTTCTTCTGGCTAAAAACTATTACCCACACTTCACTACAAATGACCCAACTGCACATCTCCTAGACCTCTCCATACTCAAGAGGTCTGGATACAAATGAGGGCTTATATTAAAGTCCCACTTTCTACACAGGCACCATCATTTGAAGAAGTGATTCTCTGTTTTGATATTGTAACAAATGTTCTTCCCCTAAAGTGCAGGAAAGACACATGGTGAGGAACTTGTACAGAGCATATGGTGCTGCAATAGCAAGCTGATGAGTCTTTAACAGCTTTTGACAGTGGTAAAAGATCAATTATTGCACCATAAATATTAAAAAGTTCTTCCAGCCTTTTGCTGTAATGAATGTATATTTAAACATCAGTGTTTCCCTTTAATAGCAGCCAATTTGCCTCAGAATCTAAAAGTTAGGCAGACTCACAAAGCAAAATTAAATGCTCGACTGCTGTATGTTTACACCTCTAGCTGCTAAACAACAGGCCCAGCATTTGCAGCACAAACTCCTGAAGCCACTGAAGCTGCAGCCAACCTGAGAATGGCCCTTAACCCTCTGTTAAAATCTTGGGGTAAAATGGAATTGTCATTGCTTTCCTTCCTCTCCCTGTGATTACAAGGGTACACCTTTGGAAAGCATTAGGCAAGAGGGGCTGGTCTCCCAGACTGCCCACTGTGCCAGTGCAATGGGTGCTATTCTCTGAATGGCTTGACCATGAGCTTTCCACCCTGGACTAACACCCACGTGTGCACACACATATTCAGACTCACACTCTTACCAGCCACAGTGTTAATCACAAAGCAAACTGGTAGCCCCTTCCAACAGTTCTCTTTGGAAAGTCACTGAGGTTTTTCCCAGTGAGGGTGCCAGAGCCTGGAAGGGGCTGCCCAGGGAGGTTGTGGAGTCTCCTGCTTTGGAGACATTCCAGACCCTCCTGGATCTGTTCCTGGGTGACTTGGTTTAGGTGACCCTGCTCTGGCAGGGGGTTGGACTAGATGATCTTCTAGGTCCCTTCCAACCCCTGACATTCTGTGATTCTGTGAGGCTAAACAATGATACAGGTCTGCCACTAAAATTAATACCATATGTGCTGTTTTTACAACAATCTTTTAATAGAACCACATGTAATGACCTTGGGGTCCAGCTCAAAGCAGCACTAAATGGACACTGACATTCTGCTGTGCACCTTGGCTTTGGATCCAGAGCTAAACTGTTCTTTTATGGTTCTGAAATTATTCATATGGACCCACTGTTAGTACTTAAGGGCAGCATACTCCAGTAGCACATCAACTTCTTGCTCTGGAAAGCTTCCCATCTAAGGGAAGGTATCTCAGTATGCTTTGGGCTTTAAAAAAGGGCCTGTCTCTGCTGGCTGCTGTAGGTAGGGCAGTTAAATGCTGTATGCATTATTTATATCAGTGGGATCATACAGTGATAGCAATGAAGGTCAAGGCTCTTTTGTGCACCAATGGACAGACACTCACTGTGTGAATGCACAAAACCAACAGAGAGAGAGGGAAAAGGATATAAAAAGGAATGAATTCAAACTCCCAGCACTGCTGAAAAGCAGACTGGAGCTTCCCTGCTCCCAGGTCAGTGCATCACCTGCCAGGCCAAATCACTGCTCTGCTTCTCACACATCTCAACACCTGTCTCTATTTGTCTCTATACATCCAGATCCCCAACCTGCCCCGAGGCCATGACCAACCCTACACACAGCAAACCACTTCATGCACAGTCAGTGGTTTCAGTGGAACATTTCTAGCCACATTAATGTTCTGTTTATGGCCATAAAATTCCTATAGTATAATTAAAGCCAGGTAGGGCAGTTAAAAATATTGCATTAAGAATGAAGAAGGAAATCTTTGGTCAAATCTAGCACAGAATGGTGTGAAATTGCACCTCACATATATAATGCCTCCTGTGTCTCTGACCCATACCTCTCCCACATGGCAACTGAATTTTTTCCTCCTTTGACTGCTCCAGCTGGAAAGGCACACCCTGTACTCAGGTCTTGTCCTCTCTCCCTTTTCCACCCACACCTTCCCACTTTACAGTAATTGAAGTTCTTCAGCCTACCTCATTTTCTGCCATATCCAAGGTGCAGTGCTCAGGGTGGTTGGTGGCCATTGTCAATCAGCTGGATTGTCTTATCTTGGATGGATAAATTTAGCTTCCCCATTCTCTGTGCCACTTTTGAGTACAGATCATTAGATAGCACAAGCACAATTGCTGTTACTGGCCTTTGCATCTTATCCCCTGATGGCAGCCTTGTCCAGCAGACTTAAGAGTTCTCCTTTCTTAGCAATTGTACTTATCTTGGTTGGAAACGCCACTGAAGTTAGATCCATCTGCTCCTAAGCATCCTTAGCTCTGCAGCCTTCTGTTCTTACCTGCAGGTCAGACCTGAGCCAGGATTCAGACATGTCCTAGCAGATTGTGATGACAGCAATTTGTGCTATTTTTTAATATCTTCGGCCAAACCTGCCAAGGGAATTAACCTGCAGGGCAAAGTCAGAGAGCACATGGTTAAAGATAGAACTTCAGCAATCAGTAGCAGGTAAGCTGAACAAAAAAGAGAAAAGTTAAAAATCATCATGGTGCCCTCGGGAACAGAGTAGCGTGAAAAAGCAGAGCTTACACCCTCCTTCCATATCCAACATATGGGTGAGAAGGGAGTTTGTAGCTAACCTTCAGCAAATGACTTCTTGCAGCAGCTATGGTGAGCTAGAAAAGAAGCCCTCCCATAGTTACTACCAAACAATGCAAGAAACTGAATGTTGTAGGAGAGAAAGATGAGAGCAGAAGTCTTCAACCATTTTGGATACCTTCTTCATTACAATGTCCTCTACACATCATTTTGTAGAAGCAGTTCACTCCTTATAAAAACATTGCTATAATCAGAGTCCTTCTGATTCCCAAAAGTTTTTTTCCACACACAGGTGTATGCTTTAAAAGATGCTTATTTCATATCTTAATTTCAACAGCAAAATCTGAAATATGCACTTTCTTTGTGGCTTATAAATCACAGACTAGTGCTTCTAATCCAAAATTTATCATGAATCCTGTGATACCTGCACACAGATTAGCAAAATAATGGAACTTCTAACAACTTCATTTGTGATTTTATCAGTTGCTAATCTGGGCTGCTGTTTGGGCTCACTGGTAAATGCTTCTGTCTGCACTGTGTGTGTCTTTACTGCTAAAGCTGAGGAAATAGCAGGTAGCTCTAACTGTGCAGAATACAAAGTGTCTCCCTGTGTGGTGTCCCTGTTGGGCCAGGCTTGAGAAGCTGGTGGAAAAAGCCAAGAAAATCAGAGATAAGTGAGAAATTTTTCCATGGGATGTTCCCACTGTACTTAAAGAAAGTAACTGCAATTCCTGATGGAAAACATGTGCTTTGAATGTTCTTTAAAGCTAGAGCCATCTTCAACCCAACTGAAGAGCCAAGAATTGTGACATTGATCAAAAACCCTTCCAGTGGGTCAACTTCTTTCAAAACTCCATAGCATAGGGAGAGGAGATTCTCACAGAGATAAACCACAAGGAAAAGGTCAATATGTTAAATCCCACCCAGAGAACTCTGGACAAGTAACAGAGCTCATGGGCCATTAGTGTTGCACCAATCCAGCAGCACTGCTACCTGTTCGGATACTAACCCAGCTACCTTTGTACCTGGAAAAATTAATTCCCCATGTCATATCATTTACAGTACTCAAAAAGTCATCCAGAATATGAGACATCTTATTATAGTAAATAAAATATTTTGATTTCATGCCTTAAATCAGCAGCAGCAATTTTGAAACACCTTGCCAAGATTACAGTGTCTCCTCCTGGGAAGAAAGTGACATAATTAGTGAAGCATTTAACAGTGACTATTACTGATTTGTCAGGCAACATTGTCTAACAAACAACAGTATGAAAAACAGAATAATGCACAAAATATTACTTAACTCTTTTTTTTTTTTTACTTATGAACTGGTGCCTTTGGCTTGCACAGCAGGGCAGACAGCTGATAGTGCATGGTGGCCATTGGGGATGGGGAGTGTGATTTGAAGATGGCACTGGAATCCTTCAGTAATTTAGGAGAATTTAAGTCAAGCTGCCATCATCTGCCAACCTGTGAACACTGTCCCTGCTTTTTGTCATTGGCAGGGATATCTCATTAAAGATTGAAGATCACAATTTTTAGATTCCAAACCACCTAGCCAATATTATTAACATTGCATGAGCCAAAAGTAATCAAGCATCACTACAGGATGTTTTCTGGGTGGTTTTGTTGTTTTGAGGTTTGATTTTGTTTGGGTTTTTTTGTTTTTTTTAAATAAGCTGTGCAAGCATGTAAAGGAAAGTTAGGAATTAATATCTCTGCCTTGAACCAGGCAGGTGAAGCACAGCACCTGTCTCTTCAGACATTTCAGTCTCAGTTGCAGGGCTACAGTTCCTGACCTTCCCTTTAGCTCCAGCTGCCATATATCCAGACTGCACATTTCATCTGGGCACAAGTGGAGATGATAATGTCATGGAAATGAGGCTCTTCGGGTCACCTAGCAAGGTCAGGGCAACACCTACATTAATGAAAGCAAAACTACATCTACCACAGCCCTTAACTCTTTAAGAGTCCAAAAGGTCAACGGAAACATCTGAGCAAATAAGATGAGGCACAAAAGATGAACCTGAGGCTGACACAGAAAGTGATGTCAAGGAACAAGTCTCACAGGAAAGAAAGTTTCCCAAAGTGGAGTAAGTTTGAAAGCCATAGTAATATTAACCCTAGCAATGGCACACAGTGAGGTGGGGCAGAAACTTCTGTATCAACCAATGTCATCCAGAATATTTTCTATCAATGAAGTCAAAATACTTTTTGCAAAACAGGTCTGTCTGACTTTGGACAACTTGGGAGCCTGCAGGGCCCACAGCTCACAGCACATGCCAGAGAACAAGCCCCAGATGGTCAGACCCCAGCTACCCCTGCTGGTTTCATGGCTTCTGTAGGAAGTGGTGATACTGACAAAGAGAAATGTGTTTTGCCCAAAAGCAGTGTGGATCAAGGGGAGTAAATTTGCCATGACATGTAAATGACATGCATTTCCAAAATTGCATTTTGCCAGGATATCCAGTTCATGGGAAGTGTCAAAATATTTGGTAGCAGTCTGATTCAAACTGACACCAAATATAATTAAGAAAAAAAAAAAAAAAGTTGTTTTACAACACAGAAAATCTGCCTTTTGGCCAGCTCTAACTGATAGCCCAGTGTCAGCTCAAAAAAAAAACCAAAATAAACCTTGGCATGTGTTTCTTCCTTTTATTTTCCCCTTATTACACTGCACAGCTGTAAGAGCAAGGGGCAGCAGGGAGATTTCAGCTGGCTAATAGGAGTCCAGCTCTCATGTTCAATCAGCAGAATTAGCAGTCAATCTGTCAAGTTCTTTTCTAACATCATTGCAGAAAATGCAGAAGGTTTGCATTTATTTTACAGTTTTACAGCAGCTAGGCTACCTTTAGAGATTTATGTCTTGCTTTCATGCTTTACAGCACTCCTTGAAACATTAGTAATATCATCTAGGCAGGAGCAATAAAACGCCAGGACCCTTTACCACCTGCAACTCTGTCTGACATCAAATCAGGCTTCTCAAGTGAAATACAGATTGAAGAAAGAAGGGATGTGAGGAGTGGAATCAAATTCATCTCAGTTATGTCATTGATGTCAACATATTACATCCATACCAGGCTAAAACAAGTGTTTCTTCTGAAAGATGCAAGAGTAGAAGTACAGCTTTGGATCTGAAATGAGACTGACACGGGGGTCTGTATCTATTTTTAACATTACATAGTCTTGTCTTTCCTACCTCTGAATCAGTCTTTTTTATTTTTAAATAATCATTTCTATCTTTCTGTTCAAAGCCATCTAAAGGATTTAATAAGACCATAGGAAATGTGTATAGAGGAGGAATAACAGATGGATTTTAATCTTACTATTAATCAATGAAAAGATTCTAGATGAAAGACTGCAGATAACATAATAGTCTTTTCAGTCTCTGTCTCCAGTTCCCCGGATCTTGTGGGAGAATTAACTGTGAATTACCTCCACAGTCTGGTGATCACACTAGGTATTTATTTGCTGTTGAAAATAAACATTTCCTTCAGCAGACTTTACTTCTGGGGGACTTCTGAGCATCACGTTGCCCCAAGAAAAGACCTTCTCCTCACTCAACCTAAGACACTTCGTGTCATTCTGACAATACAAAGAGCACTTAATACAAACATACTTTGTAGCCTCTGACATGCTGTCAAGAAGGGGGAAATATTTCAGTGCAATTGAGAATTGAATTCACAGTGTATTAAAACAAACAAGAACGAAATCAAACTGCCATCAGAAGAATGACTTCTATAAAATGCCCAACGGACAGAACTCAAACATTACTCAGGGTGTTGTTTGAACACCACAAAGTACGTGCCAATCTCCATCCTTCAGGACAGACAGGCAGCAAAATATTTACCATGTTGCCCCTCTTGAAGATTTCTGTTTGTTGTCAAGCAGAACGTTAAGGCTTTTCTCTGCTGTGCTGTTCTTGACAGCTGTCACATAGGAGCCACCTCCTGCCAGTTCCAGAGGATACACCACTCAAAGAGTTTTGTCCTTAGCTCACACTGCCACTTACTGCCCAGTGCTGCCCAGTTACTTGCTCTTGCAAACCCCTTTTCATGCTCAAAAGTTAAATCACTTCTTCCTTTACACAAAGAAGTCCAGGGGGAGCAAAGCTCAGAATGCCTCCAAACAAACACATATATTAAAGACATACATCACCTCATCAACACCTAGGTTAAAAATGACTGGTTATCTGTAGCCAAAAATCTCATGGCAATGGGGGTCCTGCATTCCAGGAGCCCAGCCTTCCTTCCAAATACTGAACTGCTGACTTCAAAACGCAGAATGGGAGTCTAACTCACAAAACATCCAGTCCCTGAGAGGTTCTGCTGTTCTGCTGAGAACACTTCTGATGCCTGGGGCAAGCACTGGCCATGCAGCCTATCCCCAAGAGGCTCCACTTCCAACTCAGGCAATTCTGTTTTACCAGCTCTCTGTGAGGTGAAGACTGAGCAATCACAGCCTGCGTTGCTTTTTAGAGATCATCACTGACAATGATTTATGTTTTAATAGTGAGTTTCCCATGAGTGCTTAATAATACAGATTAAACCCTAATAAATTTGTTTCCTGCAGGTTTAAGTGACTAACTCTATGATCTATTAGACTTGTCTCATAATACATACATTTTTTTTTCTTGGTAACTGTGGAAATTTCTAAAGAATTGGCAGCATCTGTGCCTGGAGTACTAAAGAAATCTATTTTTTACTGGGGGAATTTTATATAAATTAAATCCAGGCTTGAATAGAAAATGCTAAATTTCATATTGTCTGTAAATATCTATTAGAATTATTCACAACAAACACAATCATTAAGAAAATTAAACTGTTAAACACTCCTCAAACATTATAATGAATCATGTCAAGCTGTAGTTTTACATTTTATTTTGCAGCTAGTTTCTCTGTTCCAGTCACACTCACAGCACATAATGTATTCTGTGTTATTCCTCCCAGTTCCTAATACTTTTAGGCATTGATCACTAAAAGGAAGTTTAATGTACAGCTGCTTTTAGTTAGCAGCTGTCAGAAACCCAAAAGATTAATTAATCTGGTGCCGAGCAGCAGGTCCAAACTTCACAAAGCTCTGCTAATGTTTTGATTGGGCTGGAGCAAAAGGTTGTTTAAGAATCTCTCTGACAGCTAGAGGGAGGGAAATAATCACTTTGAATGAAAAAAAAATCTGAATTCACTCAACTGGTAATGAAATTGCACTGAATATTGATTCAAGGCTCTAATGCTCACAAGTTCAAAGCAAGCACTGGAAGGCAAATATTCCCTCCCTTTCCTTCAGACAGATCTGTAGTACTACCACAAGGTAGGATTTCACTTCATTCTAAATATACAGCATTATAAAAGAGTTTTGAAAGCAGTCTTGCCATCTCCCTCTCTCCCCCCCTCCCCCTGCATTTTTAGGCTGACAAATTTAACATCAACTAAATTCCAACCCAGAGCAGCACTTTAAAGCGATTTACATCTAAATGAATAGGTTTCTGTCTCCCTTTGGTTTTCAGAAATTATGCAATTGCCTTTTTTTTTTTCCTAAACCAGACTAATCTGAGATTAATGTTCAGCTAAAGCTCATCCTTCATTCCTCCCTACCATGCCAGAGACGTTAATGACGATGTTAGTAGTCAGCTTTGCAGAGGATTTCAGACACCACAGCACTGGAGGAGAGTTATTCATAAACAGCAGAAAGAGATCTCTTCACATTTTTTGTAAATCACTTACCCAACTGTCTTTCCCCAGCAGATGGTGGGACAGGCTACACGAAGAAAGGGAAGGAAGAAAGTCTTTTGGTGAGAGTTCTGCCTAATTAAGAGAGTTCTGTCTAATTAAGAAGTTGCACAGGTGACAATGATGAGAAGAGAGTTTCCAGTGGCTTGCTTTGCAGGTTATAACTCAGGAGTGATGAGAGCACCATGCCCCTCTCTGCATTAGTTAACTCTGGAGACTTTCTGGTGGCAGCAAGGAGACTAGTCTGTCCCTCCATCTGCTCAGACAACAGGGATTTGCTGTCTGCAGGCTTGGTAGCACAAGAGGATGCCATGCACTTAGAAATGACCACCTATTAGCAGATCTGCCACTGGGGAAGAGCACAGGGCTGGCTCTGTGGAGGTCAAGGCTGTAATCTTGGCTATGCTGGCCACCAGGAAAAGCACCTTGCTGTTTGATATATTCATTTTCTACCTGTAAAGTAGGCATGAAGTCCTTTGCAAAGCACCAGTGAAAACACCAGGCACATATCTTTTACCACCACTGGTCACTCCCACTCCTCCAGTCATTTGTGACAGATACCAATCTCAACACCCCCACCCTCCCCAGAAAATGCTCACATCTCTTCATACCAGAAACTGCCACTCTCCCCGAAGAGCAGAGCTCTCTCCGCTTTGAGACTCCATCCCTCACCCTGCCCTGTCAGAGTGATAATCTCTCATTACTCAGACCAGCTTCTCCAACTCTGAAGCCTCAAATGCCACTCAGTGAGGAAGAGCTAGAGGCAGGGTGTGAGGAGCACAGGTACCACTTTGCAAGCAGCAAAACCTGCTGGAACTCTTCCTATCGGTCAGGCGTCCAGCCACGAGGTGTCAAATAAATAAGAAGACCAGTGTGTGCCTCCAGCAGCCTCCTCTCCTCCTGCTCTCATGCCCTGGGAGGCTGTCAGCATCTGTCATCCAAACAGAAAGTCAATGTCCTGGAAAAGACTAGCTGATGATTGAGGTGCACAGTGAGACCTTCTCTGACCACACTGAATGCGTGTCTCAGAATGAAGCCTCAGAAATGACTTCTCAGAATACAGCTGGTAATCAACAGGTAATTTAAAGCTCTTGCCCCCTTATCTTCCTCACTCAGGTGTAAAAGCTCTGGGTGCTAACAATTGCCTCATTATGCTTTCTTACAAAGAAAAAAAAAGCAAACCAAAAAACTGAAGATTTCAAAGGGAAAACAGGTCCTCTTGCTGTATCTCTGGCCAACCCATCCAGGTAGGACAAGGCCAGTATGCCAGCAGATCCTCTGAGCACTGCAGAACTGCTGACTGTTGTCAGAATGCCTTTCTCTCCTGCAGTAAAAAAAAGTCTGACTGTTTTCAATTGGCAAAATACTAAAACCTGCAGCTTGATCTCTATGGGAGACTCATTATGTCTGTCATTAGATGGTCTTTGATCCGTAGAAAAGAGAGAGCAGAGCAGAAAATATCTGGACTTATGTGCTTGTCATTAGAGCATGATTGCTGCACATTGCCAAAAAGGAGGTTAGATTGGTTGTTATTCTCTTCAGTTGAAATTCAGTAAACAAAACCCACACTCTCTGTGAATAAATATTTATTTTATTCTTTAAGGGACTGAACACATACAAAAACACATGTTCTTTAACCTAGATCTCTCAATATCCTCCATTCACCTCAAGGTAATGACCTTGACAGGTGATCACTTCTTATTTCCCCATATCTATGAAGATCATATTGATCACTTGCTGGGGCACAAGTGCAGATGGGCATCCACATCCACACACACCTCACAAAAGAAGGGAGAAGAAAGCACATGATGTAGCAACATGAAGATTTTGTTTGGATTCAGAAGAGCCATGCCATTTATAGAGTATGGACCTGAGTGCACTCTCAGGAAATCCTTCTACCATGCAACACCCTCATGTATTCTGCACCAGTGTTGGGAAGAAGATGCAAGTGATGCTCCATACCAGGGCAGATAAGTGTGTCCCAGGAACATTTCCTTGCAGGGGTTAAATTTACTCACACAGCTGGAGACACTATGGAGGGTTCACTGGCACCAGTGGAGTTGAAGAAAGGAAGCAGCAACAAGGGCAGCTGCTGCACTAGTCCATCTCCAAAACCTGAGTTTTGTTTACATTCTATACAAGTGTATATACACATATATATATTATATAACCTTTAATAAAATCCTTGTCTCCTTAAAAGCCTTCTGCTCTCGCATTGCTAAATTTAATATCTGTCCAAACCAGGACAGAGGTCCAGTCATGGTAAAGTAATGTGTGCCCCTGTTGGGTTCAAGATGTCTGCTGTGTGAAAGTGATCTCTCCATCAACAAATGGATGTTCACAGCTGCTGCCTCTCCAGGAACAGCCCCTGTGCTGTTGTGCTGTGGTGCAGGTTGCCAGGCGGGGACAAAGAAGGCAGCGTGTCACAGGGCCTTTTGTGACACACTGTTATACGGGTGCTGGTGACAACCGTGTCAGGCCGTGGTGCCCAGAGTGTCCAGAGCACAGGACAGGATGGGAAGGAGCCACCTCGTTCCCCTCTGACCTATGCCTGCTGTGCTTTGCCGAGGCATCTTCCACCTCTGTGGCAGCAGCCCTCAAGACTGGGCATCAGCAGGATCATGGAGAGAAGTCCCAGCATACACAGGCTGTCCTGGGCTGAGGAGGTGAAGGAGGAGAAAAAGGAGGAAGACACTGCATCTACCTCAGCAGAGCAGCCTGATGAGGTGGAGGAAGTCCAGATTCCACAGAGGGGTTAGTGGCTGCACTGGGCCATGCTCCATCCACTGAGTAACCCCAGCCTGTGGCCAGAGGGACGCGGGTCAGTGTCCCCAGCAGCCCCTATCCCTGGGCTGACCCTGCCTGGGGAGTGCAGGGCTGGGGTCTGCTCTCCGGCCTCTGACACAGCCCCTCAGCTCTGCTTGCGCTCGGTCTTTGCCAGATTCAGATGGGGACCAGTCAGAAGAGCAGCAGGATGAGGAACACGCCTGTGGCCTCTTCTGCAGCCAAGCACAGGTAGCCACAGCCGTCCCCACCTGGGTTGGGCCTGCTCTCGCTGCTCAGCCCAGCACCATCACTGAGGCACTTGGTGGGACATTCTTCCCTGCCCTTCCTTCTTCTGCAGACATCTCAGGAATCCTTAAAGCCCACTGAGTGTAAAGCCACCACCACCATCAAGGTCATAACGGAGCTCGTGGCAGACACTAGCCCTGAAAATCTGGAGGCTTGTGCTGCCATGCTGGATACGCTTGTGCACAGTGGCATCTCCAACCTGGAGGATGTAAGTAGCCTGTGGCTGGGGCTCGAGCCCCTTGGGGATCATGTGCCCCCAGAGCTGGGTCTTCTGGGCACCCGACAGCCCTTCCCTCGGAGCAGCAGGGGAGATGACTCACTCTGGCAGCACTCTGGGCAGCTCTCGGCAACGTCTTCTCCAGGTGCCAAACATCGTGAGGTGCATCTACCGGTGGATTGCGTCCAGCATAGATACACCTGCTCAGCACAGGTTGTATGGCACCCTCCTGGAGCTGATCCACGTAAACCCCCATGATGTGGTGGTGACCCTGCTGCGCTGTGCCCCATCATGTGACAGGTACGGGCTCCATCTGCCTTCAGGGCTCAGGGCTCCCCAGCCTGTCGAGCCCACCAGCCCACAGAGCCCTGCCCACGTGGGCTGCCAGAGAATCAGAGACTTCCAGGCCCCTCCAAGCCCCTGTCACATCAGCCCCAGTGCCCTTTGCTGTGCTTCCTCACTGCCCCTCAAGGCACCACCACTTGGCTGCCTGATGTCCAGGGAGGCATTGGGCAGAGGCAGGGCTGGCAGCCAGCCTGGGCCTCTGGGCTTGCTCAGGCCACAGCTCTGGGATCCAGACCCTGCTGACATGGAGCTCTGGGCTTACAGAGCTGCTGCAGCCATGTGGAGGGAGATGGCCTCCGCGAGCAGGACTGCAGAGAAGGTGCTGCTGGAGCTGCTCTTCGTGCTGTTGGACTGGCCACTGCACAGGACGTGCACTTCTGATGGGGACAACACAGACATCTTTTCCCTGGCCGTGAGTTTCTGGACAGGGCCTTCACTTGCCCTCTGGGCTTCCTCTCCAGCCAGCTCTCCATCCTCCACCCACTGCTGCATCTCCCGGTCTCTCATGGTAGCTGGAGACCTGGGGCAGGCTCAGGAATATCCCGAGTCAAGTGCTCCCCTGCATCTCCTGTGGGCCAGGGCATCCCCTGAGCTTGACCCTCCCACACTTGGGCCCTGCCACGAGCTGTCTCTGAGTGTTTTGTTCTCTGCAGGCAACCAGTGCACTGTATGAGATCCTCCTGCTGCGCAGGCACTCGCCAACGATGGACCTGCACTTCCCTGGCATCTTCCTGGCTCTGCTCTACCAACTATTCAACAGCATTGAGAAGATGTCAGAGGAGGTGGGCACCTTCTGGACAGAATGCCAGCAGAAAAAAGGCCTTCCCACCAGCCCCAGCAGGTGCTCCATCCACTCCCCATCCTTCCCATGGCCCTGGGGCTTTGGCCAGAACACTCAGAATGAGCTGGTTTTTGCTTTGCACCCAGATTCATAGTTCTGACTGTCAAAGAACTGCTCCAACATCTGGGATTCGAGGATGTGGTGCTTCAAGTGGAATGTGAGTGTGGCTGGGACACCCTCCTTAATGCTGAGACTCACATCAATGCAATGGGTCTGCTGGCCAGGTGAGATCCCCCTTCTCCCTGCTCCCCCCACCATTCCTCAGTGAGAAAGACTAACTCACCAGGCCTTGGTGAGTTAGTCCTGGGGGAGGTTTGCCTGCCCTGCTGATGGTGCCATCTTTCTCCTGCCAGAGAGATGCTCCATGCCACAACGAGATGGTGTTACAGGATGGGTCTCTACCTGGTGAACCTGCTGAGCAGAGATCCAGACTGGCAGGTACCAGCCATGGCATTCCTTGTCGAGGTAAGAGCCTGAAGGTGGGCACTGCCTCGCTGAGCTGCCTCCCACCACCCTGCCATCTTGTAACTGTGGCTGCAGAGGGAGCCAGTCACCAGAGATGGGGCAGAGAGTGGGCTCTGCTGTGTGCCCTTGGCCCTGTGATGCTGGGGTGACATTTGTCCTGCCTCCTCGAAGGCAGAGGAATCAGAGGCTGCTGAGGGCTGGGGAC
>VYZU01080196.1:2619-17755 GCA_013401355.1 Ceyx cyanopectus
TCATTGTGTGTCTTGAAATAATTTTTTAAGACTCAGACGTGTTTATGGTTTGATCATAAAATCAATTACAGTAGGAACCCCTATGTGAATAAATTAAACTTTTTTTTTAGTTGCACTGTTGTCTCTGACCAGCAAACACAAATGTGTCCCAAGTCCAGAAAACCCTTCAGAGCAATTATAGTTCAAGCATTTTTTTTTAAACAACTAAAAGCAACCATTTGCAGCCTTTATCTCATTATTAGTCTTTTTTGCAAAGTGAAGGGGTTTGTGAAACAGCCTTTGACAAACTTACATTATATATTCAATTTTGTCTCTAAATGCTTTCCAAAACCTTACCAGTCAAGTAAGCAGCTACAAATTTTGCTCAGAGCATAAAATGACACTGTTAAGTGAAATGAGGCAGTAATATGGAATAGGCACCAGTCACCAGTGAAATTATACTGTCCTGCCCTGAATGGCAGTTGATCATCCATGCACAGAAAGTGAGATCCCAGGAAAAGTTCTCAGTCCTTCAGCCACCTCCAATGAGCAGCAAGTGGTCTGTCAGCCTTTTCAAAGAGGCAGTGTGCATTTCTGTACTATTGAAAGCATTAAATGAAGCAGCAAATAACATTCGTACACTAAGGAATTAGGAAAACTCTCTGGGATGTCTGTTAAGAAGGTAGGCCAACACTGGATGTTAGTTAAGGATGCAAATACTGTAAAATGCTGTGTAGAAAAAAGGCCCTAACACAAGTAGTTCCAAAGAAAATAGAAATTTTATTTTATGTCCTTCCATCCTTAAGGTTATAGTAAAACTCTTAGAGTAACAATTTATTTCATAAATTTGTCACTTGAAGTACAGATAAAAGCTCAGGTCTTGAACTTTAAAACTGAGTTAAGACCTCAGTGGATGCATTTGATTTAAAATTCTAGGGGTTTGACATAAATATTTCCTAATCCTTTATGCTGCACTGTAATATTGCCAAGTTTTTTTCTTGATCAGTTTATGTGTTACATTAAATCAAGTTTACCTTCCTAAGGAAATATATTACTCATTTTTCAAGCATGTTTCAGGTCAGAGAAGCTTTGAAAGCTTGTATTGTGTTTTGTTTTGCTTTTATTAGTAAAACACAGAACAACAGAAAATATGCACTTTTAATTAATTTCTCTGCCATCAGACAGAGTAGTAGCAAATGACAGAGTACTTTTTCATTTGAGTCACTATTTTATACAGATTCTGTAATCATTTTGTGCTTAGATTTGTACAAAATCTAACAAAATTGTAATCTTCAAGGCCTGACAAGAGTAGATGAGAACTGATAAAACAGAAAAGGAGAGCAGAGTCTGAATAATGAAGAATGTATGGGACAAGAAAGAGGACAACCTTGTGATCTATTTTTAAAATATATATTATATTCTGTCTGCTTTATTGCTGCTCCCCCTCTGCTCCCAATTTGCTTGTGCTCTGAGCAGGAGGGGATTACCTCTCACAATGGAGGAGCACAATGGTGTCTACTGGAACAGAGGGAAGATCCCTTTTTATATTTTTCTTTTGCTATTCATGTTACCAAAGACTGTGGTGTTTAGTTTAGGTTTGTTGTTGTTTTGATTTTTTTTTCCTTCTTCATGATTGATGTTGTCATAACCAAAGTTAAATGTTGATCCTTTGACAATTGGCTAATAACGAGTGTGCCTCTAAAACTGTTTGACTTCATGTGAGGAACACGCATGAAAATTATATAGTGTCTAGTTAGCATTGCTAATCAATATGTAATGCATATCCTTCAGCTAATCTTTTTGAGCAATTAAAGCAAAGTCAAAAGAGAGATTATCATGTGTAAACAATGACGGCTTAGATATCTTGCCTACTGGCCTAAGGTCTTGCCACAGATCCTGCAGAGTTTACCTTCTGTATCAGTAGTTAATTAAGGTGAAACATGAGGTAATTAGGGCTAATCCCAGTGCTATCCTGCTGGCCTATTGCCTCTCAGGCCATGCCCTGAACCACAGCATTTTAACAGCTTGTGAAATGTTGCCATTTTCAAGGCAGATTTTAAAAATTGATACCCTTGTTTATTACAGAGAGTGTTCCTAATCCTTTAAGGGACCTACAGTGAATACAGTCCAAGTGGAAAGAGGGAGAAAATGACTTAATTTATTTTTCTATGTGTTTGAAACCTGCACTGTTGCTACAACTTTATGCTAGGACGTTCCTTGTAATTGACAAGGGATTAGCCGGATTAAATTTGTACTCTACAATTGTTTCCAACTGCCTGAATTAAGCTTCTTTTTTTAATGCTTTACATTTGTCAACACAGGAAAGGGACACAAACTCTTAGAAGATGAGTTCATGTGCAGATGTGCCAGTGTGATATAAATTAAAAGATAAACAGTGCTACCTGGAAGAGCTGCCTCAGAACAGTGTTAGGGTGTTTTTCCTCAGGAACAGTTTAGTCTTCATGAAGCAGTAGAGAGAACCTGCTGAGTTTTGTCTGCTCTCAGTCCTTCAGGATGCATATTCCATTTGCATGAGGAATATTTGAGATGCTAGAGGTGATTTTATTGTTGAAAGAATGAGTTTAACTGCTCATTAGAAGTGTCTGACTACACCAAAAGGCTCACTCTGTTAATAGAAAGTAAGTATTCATCCCAGAAGGCATTTTATTAGGCTTTTACGTTTTCAGTCTAGCTGTATGATCTTGAGCCATGTGTCACGTAAAATTACTTAGTTTTCTTATTAGCTGCAAATAGTATGACTACCCTGTCAACCTATGACCCTTCTTTCTTTTGTATTTACCGATCGTAGTAACCTGATCTAGTGTTTCTGAATTGTATCTTATACTGGGGAAGAATAATCCACAATTACTGGAGTAATCTTCAATAGGCTTAGTTCCATGCAACTCCTAAATTAAAAGGAAGAAAAAAACCCCCAAGAACAGTGGAAAGAGGTAGTAAAAATTTATGAAAGTGTATTTTTGCTCTTAGTTGACATGAATTTGTCTTTCTACTCTAATTCTAAAACTAACATAGATGTAGGTGATTACTCTGTAGTCATTCAGCCCTGCTTTTCCAGGACTTGTATCTTGCACACCTCTGCCATATAGTTTCAAGCAGTGTTTGATAGTGCCTTTAAATAAGTCAAAGAGCTGCCTCTCTTTGACTCTATTAGCAACTTGTTGGCTGGTTCTTCAATACTGCCTTCCTTAGTTTTCACAAGCCAGGGAAACTGTGACTGTCAGTCATCAATTCCATATCACTTCCCTGACTGCTTTGGGTTTTTTAAGTGCCACAGAGTGGATGGATATATTTATTTGTTGTTTTGTAATCTATTTTGTTTTTATAGTAGGCATCTTTATCTTTTTGACTGTCATAATGCTTACAGTTTAGAAGAATAGATATTCAAGTCACAGACATAAGAAGAAAAGGTTCTCTCTTAGATTTATTGTTTTGTAGACATTTAATATGCTTTTTACTTGATTTTGGCTTCTCAGACTGGAGGAGGAGATTTTCCTTCTGCATAAATGCAAAGAGGATTTGCAGCATGACATTTAGAAGTATATTGTATGAGGTTTGCTATTGATCCCTCTGGTGGGGATGAGTGCTCAAAGGGAATAAATGGGCTGCTTTTATGAGGCTCCCTGTCATCATGGATTTAGCTGTTTCATTTGCAGATTCCTGTAAATGTTTGCCTGATTTATGGCCAGTAATTTTCGTTGGAGAAGGAATCGACGTATCATCTGCAAGTGACTGTGCGTCATTAATACTTTCAAGTGGCATCTGAAAATGTTCATGCACTTGCATTGATCCAGACTGCTTCCCATTTTACAGCTCCAAATGTTTTAGTGTTTTGTTAATATTACATATAAGAGGCTTGGGACACGTTTCATTAGTGGGGTAGGGGAAAGTGTTAGAAGAATAAATCATTGTGTCAAGCAAAGTTTAAGCAAAAAGAAAAGAAACAGACTTAACTTCAGTATGTAGCAGTTCTACTGCTAGTCGGAAATTAATTCTGTATTATTTCACTGACAGTGGCAGTTCCTGGAGGTATTTCTCTGGTCAAATATAAAACAGTGGCCCAAGTCATAAAGACTCAGTAAAACTTTCCTGGATTTAAGCATTTTCAACTTGCACTTTAGTCATCTTCAAAGCCATTTGATTACATTCAACTTGCTTAAATTTACAATACTTTTTTATTTGCATCCTGTTGTTATTGTCAGTTAATCAGCTGAAGCATCCCATAAGTAAGGTTCATGCTTTGGTGCAGGAGTAATTTTTCTTAAGAGTTACTCATAAGCTTGCTTGTTCTATTTCTGCTAAATATGATTCGTAATATCAAATTAAGGTAAGGAGAAAGCAGTCAGTCTTCCACTTCTGAGTTACCTGCTTAAATCAAGTTAATCTTCAAGATTGTTATAAAATGAAGCTTCCACAAGTAGGATCTTTTTTGTTACTGGAACACAACTATGCACAAACTTTTTCTGAAGACACTAATGTAGTTACCACTTCTGTGATGCTCCCAGGAGGTGCATAATACAAATAAGAAGAGAGAATGAAAATTTTCTGGAATTTGTCATCCAAGTCAGGGCCTACTTGTAATTCTTGAAGGGGACATGTTGTCTGAGTGACTTACAGGTGTGAATGGTTTTCCATGAACAGATAGAATGCTTCCTTGTTGCAGACAAGCCAGCTTTCCTTTCTGCTTTTTATTGACACTTTATTTAGTCTCAGAAATAAATGTTTCACATAGAAATTATGCCTGGCAACTAAGTTGTAGTAAAGAGATATTTTTATGATTATGAATTTGAATGAAAATTTATCTTGTTAGTTCTTCTGTTCAAGTATTCTTCTCATATAACCAATGCTCCTGTGGAGATATCACTTAATTAGTCAGAAATTTGCTGCATCTTGCCTTTAATATTCCACACTGTAACTGCTCCACCTCTTTCTCATCACCAGCCTTCAGCAAAACAAACCCCCTAGAAGGATGAACTGCAGGAAGCAAAGGAAAGGATAATTCATTATTAGAAATTGTTATACAGAGAAAATATGATCTGTTTTGTACGTAAGGAACTCTGTTGAAGAGTATTATAACCTGTCAAAAAACAGGTATGTTTCATTTTCAAAATAAAAGTAACAACTGGTTACTATACCGATAAAATCATGACCAGTCTGTGTATTTCTTCCATTTGCATTATAAAAGCACTGTATGAGAATATATTTATTTCCAAACAGTGAATCTCCAAGCACTTTCCAAGAAGTTAGTGGGTTTTTAATGTTTTAGTAATAGGAATCCTGAAGCACCAGTAAATAAATATTTGTACTGCCCAATCAGCAGTGGAGCTGGCAGAAATAATCTGATATCCACAGCTAATTCACAGTCTACCCGCTTCCTCTTGTACAAAGAAAATATAAAATATATTAATAATATTTTATACTTTACCAGGTATTAGAGGATCTCAAACCTCTTAATGGAAAAATGGCTCACAGTGCTCCTGAAAGAAATGCCCATACCAGTATATGAAGCTGGGTGGACTGTGAATTTGTTTTTCCAGATGCATCCAGTTATAGTATTTCTTTCACGTCTATTAGTAAGCTAAATGAAGCAATAGTAATATCGAAGGCAGAATAGCTTCATGTTTCTTTTTCAATGTCTTTTACAATTTTATCTGAAGATAAATCTTTAACTTCTAGGTTCACATATATTTATATGTATATATATGTATGTACTATGACAGAGCTTTTATTAAAGCCTGATGAAAATATTAAAAAGGAGCATAATTAAGTTATGCTGAGTTATTGCTGATATCAGAATCTTATGTATATATTCTCTCTAATTAAGATTTTTACTTTCTTGTTACTATAATGTATAATGTAATAAATCACTTCCTACATAACCTTACAAATGGAATTTAAAAATTTAGTTTTATTATATTTATTTCTGCTTTTTAATCATTCATTGAGGATAGGAATGTTAACTTGGCAAAGTGGATGTATCAGTGGTGCTTTAAAAAATAATTTGCATGAATGACTTTGAATATGTCAGAATCACTAATTTGAGAGGAAAAGTAAATGAATGCATGAATGTGGGGGGTTTTAGTGCTATGTTGCTGAGAAAACTTTAGATTTCAGCAGGCCTATTCTATTTTATTCAAATAAAAAAGGATGTCTTAAAGATTTTGAATTCAAAGTTGAGCTAGTGTAAATAGTAGACAGCAGAACATTGTGAACCATTAAAAAAATGTAACAATAGAAAGTGTTGGTTTCCAGTGCTCAGGAACATTCCTTGGGCCTGGTTAATATAGTAGCAAAGTCAGTGTCACTGCACTGGAGAAAGACTGCTTTGGGATTTATGTTAGAGAAGGATAGCTTTGGGGATTGTCCTGGTTTGAGTGAAAGCAGAACAAATTATGTTCAGTGATTTTACTTTCCAGCTCAGTTCTTCTAACTAACTGCACTTTCTGAAGTTATCAGTATGTTCTCACAGGCAGTGTCTGCTTATTGCAGTGATAAGACCCCATGTTTGGAGTTACTACTAAGGATTGGTGTTCAGACCAAGGCCACTGCTGGATCTTGTGTATTACACTGGGGTGTGAAGAAAGTGAAAGGTGGAAACTGCAGGGAGGAGCAGAGAGGACAGGTGACCCCAAACTGACCAACAGGGAATTCCAGCCCATATATGTCAAATTCAGTATAAAGCTGAGGGCTCTGGAGGGTCTTGCTCTTCTCTTGGGGGGCTCTCTCTCTCTCTTTGCCCTCTTCGACTGCTTTGACAGCTTTGTTTTGCTTGGCTTGAGTCCTCTTTCAGTTCCCTCAGAACATCCAAGGAGGATTTGTATTTCAATAATAACTTTGGAGTATCTTTTTGGGGTCATCTCTGGTCCTGAGTAACTTCTTCCAAACATGAGGAATTCCTTTTAGGAGAGAAGGCGTATTTGGAAGCATGGCATAGGTCTAGGTAAAGTTTTTAGAAACTTCATTTGAAGTTCATGCCTGGAAATAACACCAAGGTACATGGACTTCAATTGATGTATTAACCTAGGACTGCTGAGATTACGTTCTGGATGGAGGGTGACTATTCTAAATCTTCAGCTCAGGCTTCTGCTATACTTCTCATTTTCTGTCCATGCCAATTTCAGCACCTTCTACAGCTGATTAATGAAGCCCCATTGCTGGCAGTCATGAGATATGTCACATGTAGCATCCTCCCAGCAGGAGGAAATGCTGGTTGTTGATGGTTGGCTGCATAGGAGGCAAAGCAGCTACCCAAGGCTGAAACTGGATGTTTCCTGCAGATAAAAGCTGGATGGCAAGTACTGGCAAAAAGAAGAATAGACAAAAAAACACAGCAGGTTTTTTGGATCCATAAAACATTTGCTCCCCAACTGTCACACTTGCAGTCTCCGCATCTGGTTTTCTGTTGACTCATTTCACCTGAATCAACTAGCCAGCTGTACCTCTGCAAGCTTTCAGTTTTAACATGTAACATGGAATCTTTTTCCCAAATATATCTGTACGGCACCAAATGCATAATTTTAATAGACAAAGAAACAGTTTTGCTTTCTCTATTTAACAAATCTGAACATATGAATTACAGTATTTTCTATTTGTTGGTGATCAGCATTTACATTTGGGCAGACAGCAGAGCTTTTTAGCACGTTTAATTCCTTTAGATAGTTTTCTTAAATAGAAAAAAATAGTTGGTTAAACTATTATTTTTGCTATTTATGCCTTATATTTCTCAAGAGTTATTATTATGCATGGTTGCACTTGCTATTCTTATAATGTTGGAAGATCTGCACAGTCTTATTCTAGTCTTTCAGACTAAAACATCAAGTACATGCTTCTACATACGTTGGCATTTTTACAGGAGAGAATTAAAAAATTAACCACTTTCAAAGGGGTTTAGTTCATTGTCCTTCATGTACTCTGGATGCATGAAAAGCAGTGTACAATAGCATTATATGAATTTATAATGCATTTTCTGAAAAAAAAAAGAGTATTTCACATATGGCACGTTTAAGGATCTTTTTTCATGTGCATTATTTGAAAATCTAAATTGAAGTAAAAAAACAAAATTGTCTTTACATTTTGTGACAAAGGTATCAGAAGAAAATGAAATGCATTTCAGTATATTATGTAAAGAGATAAGAGTGCTTCTGGACAGAGATTCAAAATTTTGAAAATTCAGTTTATCTCTTGAGGTTCAAGTATATTTCTTTCATGCACAGATGCATAGTTTTAGACTTAGCTCTTTTGTGGGTTTTTTGTTGTTTTGGTTTGGTTTTTTTCCTCTCAAAAAAAGTTTAATCAAAAGTTTAGAGATAAAAATCAATGGGGTAATTTCCACTGATGCATGGAACTTTCAAAGCATAATACTGAATGATAAAAAGCAGGTTGTCTGTATTTGATCTATTGTTGCAGTGAATGGACTGTCTGTAACCAAAAAGAGTAGGAAGAGTAACTCTGAGAAATGTGTCTTTATTTTTTTTTCTAATGCTGTGAAAAATAAGGATTTATAAAACCAATATATTTTATCACACTGTAGAGATTATTTAAATTAATCATTTTAATGACATAGAAATACATTGACATGTATAAATGTAACCTCAAGTTTGTATGGTTCCAAGTGGAAAAGACTTGTCAGGATACTTAAAATTCTCAGATCGTTAGCACAATATTCTCAACTAAAATGTGCTTTCATTGGTTTTGCTGATCTTTTTCTAACTCTCCCTAAGTATCACTTTCCTTTCATGATCAAAATTCAAGATGATTTGAAATTACAGCATGTCTCTATGCTTTTGTTCTCCACAAAATCTCGCAGAAAAGAACAGTCCCAAACCAAAATCCTACAGGTCCATCCAGAGTGGTGGAGCTGGGGCATTCTTCCACTCCAAGGGGTAAGGTCTCCAAGGGCCTCGATGAAAGACCATTGGGAGGTTTGAGCAGGAATTGGTTTTGATAAGCGTAAGTGGATTTGAACAAATTGCTTTAAATTTCAGCATTGGTGTAGTTGAGCTGTTAATAGTGATATCCTGACTCCTTGCACTGATCACCTGCCTCTCAGTGCCAGTGCAGTTGAGCTGTTTCTGGTCTGGGAGCTCACTTCTGCAAATGTCCAGGTGTGGACCCCATCGCAGGCCCAGAGGCCCCGCGGAGGGACAGTGATTTGCAGCTCTGCCGCTCCCGAGGCCGCCGGCCCTCGCCATCTGCATGAGAGCAGCATATGCTGTTCAGAGCAGCGTGGGGCACAGCGGGGCCTGCAGCCATGCTGCTGCTGACTGCTCACCTTCAGACATCTGTTACTTCCTACCCGGGAACTGGATATCCTTGTTCCACCATGAACAGCCTTGCCACATGGCTAGTTTCTCTCAAAGCTGGTAGAAATACTCATGAAGTAAGATGTTGCTCCCTCTTCATTTCTGTAATTGAATCTAGATGGAAAATCAGTGCACAGCTACCTCTCTTATCTCTGTACCCTTTATCTAACAGAAAGAGGAAACCCTTTTTTTTAAATTTTTTTTTGCTAGTTCTTCCCTTCAATTTGTAATATTTTGTTTACTATTTATTTAGGAAAAACAAACAATCAACAAAAAAACCAAACAAACCCAAAACCAAATGGCAGTTACTGTTCTGCGTAAGATTTTTTTTTTCTCCATTATTTTAATCCTTTTTATTCAGGTTGCCTTCAGACTGAAGCAGGTACTTCTTTTTAATAACATGAAGCTTATGTTTTTCTTCCCTCCTCAACAGTTACTAAAGAGCTGTACCTTTCGATGTGAGAAGAGAGTCTGATCTAATTACATGACCCATAGATTAGCATTTTACTATATTTCCTATGCCTGTTATGCAGCCTTTCCTAGACTTGAGTAAACATTAGTCTTGATGCCTGAATTAATGTGAAACTTAAAGACAAGTTCATAATGATAGGTGGTAGTAAAGGACAAAGACAATCTGTTTAAGACATCTCTTGCTTTAGCAGTACTCTCACAGTAAACTAGAATATATATGTTTGCTCTGGAATTTCAGTAGTGAGTGACTGTGGGGCACATTTCTTCTGGGGATTGAACATGTGTTTGAGTGGGTCTGTTCCTGTGGAGTTGCCTAAATGTTTTGGAAACAATGCTCATAACTGAGAGCTGTTGTGCATGATGAGTGGCAAAGGGATTGTGGTTGTGCTGAGTCTCTGCATTTTCTTTGAAGAACTTGATCTGAAATAGTAGTACTCTGGAAATAAATTTAGGGTTTTGTTGCTTTTCTTATGAAAAGTCTATTGTCCCTTGAATTTCTTTAAAATAGACACTAACTCAAAGTTGAAGAGAGGTTGAAATATTCTGTTTAAACTAAAAATGTCTGCATAATATTTTAGTGGCTTGCTAACAGGCCTGCAGAGAGGTACTAATTACACCCCAATCTACAATAAATCAGTTTAGCACTATTGATCTGTTAAAAAAATGAAAGTAAACTAAGCAAAAGCCAGTCTTGTTGCTGAAGGAATGATGTATTGATTCCATCTGACAGTGCTTTGTCTACAGATCAATGTAGATGTGCAGTATAGACCATAAGAATGAGACAGGGTCACCAAAGGTCAGGAAGAGAACAGGGTGTCCCAGATTATTTGAGACAATGAAATGAACATATCATAAAGTAGACCTGATTGGCATTTGTAAAGGAATCTACCAGTAACAGGTTTTCTAAGAATAATATATTCTGGTTTATAATTTTTAACCACTTGCCATTTAAGAAAGTTTAGGAGGATTCAGTGCCTACTCAGTCACTTGCTGACTGTGAAGAGTCTTAAAAGACAAATAATAAACTGCTTACTGCTTTATGTGTTTGTAAAAAGTGAAAGCTACACTTATGAGAGATGTTAGTCTTTGTCCAACATGAAAGAACATTTAAAAATGCAAATATTCAGAAATTCTTAATCCTTTAAAAACTTCAGCCCCTTGTTTTGATGATTATAATTGCTGATTTTACAGTGCTCAGAGATTCCAGTTCTATTACATTTCAGCTTTCCACATTGAAAAAGTAAGTAGGTATGTGCTGGGTTAATTCTATGACAACACTGAAGTGTACTTGTACCACAGTGTGTTATGCATTCACATATTTCTTGTGTCCTTGATGTCCTCTGAGATGAAGTGCTTTATATTTTAAGTAAGGAAGAACACTAATATGATTAATTCCTTACAGCTTTCATGCCTTCTAATTCCTTCCTCATTCTGCTTTAGAAATTTAACTTTTACAATGATGGCAATGTCTGCTCCACACAAATATTATAATTTAGGGTTTAATTCCCAAAATGAATGTTTAATCCACTCTGCTGCCTTGTTTTAAGAGCTGTCCAATAGGTGTCATTCAAAAAAATTGCTTCCAGAGCTTTCTAATCCACACTTTTATGTCAATGCTATGGGATCCTTAGGTTTTACCGTATTTTGTAGCTAAGTGTGTAACACTAGGTAATGAAAGGTTGAGGGTGCATGTTCTTCTAAAATAATCACTGAGGAGAAATTAATCACACTGCCTCTTTAGCCTCCCCTCCAAGGAATCAGGTTTAGCACAGTTTGGAGTTATAGATGCATAGTCACTGTATCTCTTCAAAGTGTCTAAGATGGTTTGGTTTAGAGTGGAATGGAAACAATATCTGCACCTTTTATCTCAATCCCCTTTTTTTGTCTTCTGGGACAAGATACTTTTTATGGAAGATATGCTACACCAGCTTTCAGTACAACTGCTTGTAAGAGTAAAATTGGTTATAATATGAATTATTCACCATAGAATACCTTGGGGACTTCAGGTCTTTCAAAAGATCACATGTGATCTGTCATGGCTTCTGGGACACTGCTAGATACCAACAGTGACAATCTCACTGAATCAAAAGTTGCTTAATATAGTGCACATATTTAAGGCAAAAAATCCTGTTCCTACCTCTGCCTCAAAGGAATAGATACAAAAACAATAGGTGAGTTCTTCAAAGAGCTATTATGTGTTATTTTGTTTTTTTTTTCAGCTTATTCATAATTGGAAAATCAGGTTTCATTCTTTCAAAATCCTGCAGAATTTTTTAAAGAAGGAGTTGGAGGCACTGAAATCACTGCTTTGAATGTTGATCCTTTTTTAAGTTCACTGTCTATGTGAAGTCAGGCATGGTGCCTATTCTTTGTTTTACTGGTGTGCTCTCTGCCTTTGGAATAAACAGTGAATTTCAATTTTTTTGGTATGATTAATCCTTTGTCATTTGTATGCATGGGGTTCATCACAATTTGTCTAAGCATATAAGGTAGGCCAGAAATATCCATTAATTTGTCTCTTTTATCAACATTACCTTATTAACCATGTTGGAAATATCCCAAATAATGCATTCATTAGAGGTACACACTGTCTGAAACAATAATTTCAAAAGCTGTCTCTCCAGGGGTTTGGATTTATACATACTGAGTTAATGAAACTATGGCACATTAAGAGCTTGCTATTTAGAGTTACTAGGAAGTTTTCATCAACATTAAGAAGATTTTTATTTTAAACATCACAGTCAAATTTCTGTGTTTTCATTTATAATTTCATCTTTCATTATGTTGGAGTCATGAACAATAATATTAACTAATTTCCATTTTGCAGTGTGCTGACCCTCCTAAAAATCACTGCCTTTCTTAGGAATTGATGGTTTAACTCATTTNATCCTTTTTTAAGTTCACTGTCTATGTGAAGTCAGGCATGGTGCCTATTCTTTGTTTTACTGGTGTGCTCTCTGCCTTTGGAATAAACAGTGAATTTCAATTTTTTGGTATGATTAATCCTTTGTCATTTGTATGCATGGGGTTCATCACAATTTGTCTAAGCATATAAGGTAGGCCAGAAATATCCATTAATTTGTCTCTTTTATCAACATTACCTTATTAACCATGTTGGAAATATCCCAAATAATGCATTCATTAGAGGTACACACTGTCTGAAACAATAATTTCAAAAGCTGTCTCTCCAGGGGTTTGGATTTATACATACTGAGTTAATGAAACTATGGCACATTAAGAGCTTGCTATTTAGAGTTACTAGGAAGTTTTCATCAACATTAAGAAGATTTTTATTTTAAACATCACAGTCAAATTTCTGTGTTTTCATTTATAATTTCATCTTTCATTATGTTGGAGTCATGAACAATAATATTAACTAATTTCCATTTTGCAGTGTGCTGACCCTCCTAAAAATCACTGCCTTTCTTAGGAATTGATGGTTTAACTCATTTCACAGGAGGATTTAGTAACTTAAAGATTTAGTTAAAGAGCAAGTTGGCTAAATAGCACAAAAATAGGAGTGCATTATTTTTTATATTGCTCCTGATAGAACACTGAAGAAATCTGATCTCCCCTGTTTAAAATAACAGACAGGGGCTTGACTTCACTCTGAATGTGCACTTGAGATGCTAACAGTTACATATTGGATGAATGTGGTCTAGTGGCACACATGCTTAAATACAACTTTTAGCCTCATGCTGCAGGTATTTGGTAGGACTTTTGTGCCACAGTGAAGGCTTCTGAGAACCCAAATTCAAAATACAAATTTCCCTAAGCAGTTACCTAAATGTGAGTTAAAGCCAACTCTTTCTGGATTCAGGAAACAGAACATCTTTCCAAATAATTTGTCTTTTCTGGGAGTGTTTTCCTTTTGGTAAAAGATATGTTTACCTTGACACTCTTCAGAATTATGCAATGTGTCCTTTTGTACCTAAAATGAGGTAATGTCCTTACTGAAGTCAGTGTCTTTTGTGTATTCTGTATGTTTTCATGGGGGGGTCACTTTTTTGATCCTGATTTCTTATAGAAATGAGGCTTATATGATCACTGTTTGCCACTGTGTGTGTCTGCCTACTGACCTTTTTCCTCTCCGATCCTCATCATTTCAATTACATTTGACAAAGAGGTTGAAAAAATTTCATAGTAGGGTAGAAACATTTTCACAGTATTGTTTACTTTTAGAAATAGATGCCCAGATTGAGAGGCATCTCTAAAAGATACTCTAAAGAGGGAGAGAAGGAATCAAGTCACTGCATAGAAATCTGTATAATTGTTCTTTTTAAAGGATGGAAATTAGACAAGGTAACAACAGTTAATCTGAAACAATGTCTGCTGAAACTGTGGGGAAGGTGAGCAAATTCCCAAGCCCTTATGTTATCCTGTTGAAATTTATCAACTAATGTGATACGTTACAAAAAAACCAAAAACAACAATAAAAAATAACAATATTCTCATAGTAGTACTCCCTCAGAGAATATTCTCGAGTGGTTTGAGTAGAAAAAGACATTTAGGAATGTGGTCTGTACATCCATTACTGGTAAATGAAGAAGAATACCTCACACTATTTACAGCTGGTTGAGAACCATTTACTTTAATAATGAAAAATTAGTCAAATCTTGTAAATCATTAACAAGCAATTAAATTTCTTTCTAGTGTTTCATCAGGATGGGGCTGTTCTTATCACTGTAAATGCCTAGGAACTTTATCTACCTCTCAAAGCAGCTGACTCTGTTAGATGACAATTAGTGATAAAGGGCTTTGATATGTCACAGGTGTGTTGGGAAAGGAGACTGATACACAAATTGGCCTTTTCACAGTCTACTGAGATCCTCTAGAACTGTTGTTGCCTGGTCTCTCAGATGCAAGCCTGATAGCCTGTTGTGCAACTTCAGTGAGAGCAGTACAATCAGTGCAAAGTATTTGTCCAGTACAGTGTATTCCCAGACAGGGAAGACAGCTTTACATTATACTTAAATTTGTACCAGCATAAAAAGCACCTGCAGCCAAGAGGCTGCTAACATAGTATGACATTTTTACATACAGACCTGGACATTTTTTATATCTTGCATAAGAAAAGAATAGCATTATTGATAAAAGGTCTTAACAGCTTGTTACCTACAGGTAAGTTCCTACATCTGCTTTAGTTGTGATGAATTTAAAAAGTCACCAGTACAAAGGATTTGAACATTTGTTTAAACATGTTGTGAGTATGGATTTTCTCAATTGCTTCTAGACTCCTGTTCTCTAAGCTCCTGGATTACAGTTTTATGGATAAGGAGACTAAGCCTTCTTTTGCAGAAAGTTCTACTTTTAAATAGCTGCTATTTTAAATTAATTACTGAGTTGTAAAATTAATGTGTGATGTA
>VYZU01080197.1:0-42144 GCA_013401355.1 Ceyx cyanopectus
GGTGATCCTGCTCTGACAGGGGAATTGGAGCTGATGATCTCCAGAGGTCCCTTCCAACACCTAACATTCTATGATTCTATATAATAATTATGACAACTTTCTTTAGTATTTCTAGGTGGTAGTTATTGCAGGCTTCAGAACAGCTAGCAGTAGTTAGCTTCAGGGAGAATTCACGTACTGCCATTAGAGTATTTGAGTAACTCTAATATGAAATCTATAGATACAATGCAGGAATAAAACCTGACCTTCACCTTCATAGGGAGTGACAGAATGCTGGTCCCACTAGTGATAAACTGACTGAGAAAATTAACACCTTGATGGGTGCTACCAAAAGTTCCTCTGCTGTTAAACATTTATTGCTTATCATCTATCCTTTTATCTTCTAATTCAGACTGTTCTGAACATGAGGAGCAGCTTCATAAAGCTCAGTAGCTTCAAAGAAAAAGGGTATCAATGCTAAAGTTGTCCACACTAAAACATCTTTGGTAACAGGAAAAAAAAAAGGATAATATTGCCAAGGCCACTGACAATAAGGAGATAGGTGCAGTAAGTATGTTTTTTGCACTTTGATCTTGAATGAAAGGTCATTATAAACCTCTCCTTGACTGTGAATTGCACACTCTGGGAGCAACAACATGTATTCCAGTCTTCAAATACTGCAAGATGGAACAAACTTAAGGGTTGCCACATATGATCAGATGCTTCGAGAAGCTTTAAAAGGTACAGGCCTTGGAAACCCAAAATAAAACAATTAGTGAACTTACGGGACACTTCTTGATTTTTTCTGAGATAAATAATATACTTGCTGGCCACGAAACAATGTGATTTCTTGTTACTAATAGATGAAGTTACCAATAAGAACCTATTCCTTCCCATACTAAGATGTAGCAGAGTGCAAGAGGCATTTCTGAGACTGATTTCCCCACCACAGTACTAGTATATTTTAAAAAGAGGCCAAGTGCGCTTTATGAGGAAATGAAAGAGGACCCAAAATGCCTTTTAATTTATTTTTATAATACATATCATTAAACAGATTTTTGAACCCATATATTTTTATTTTGTATGTAATGCTTTTAATGTAAAAAGGAGCCATTTCATGAAAAGGTTGAAATAAGCAATTGCTAACAATGAAGTCACTATTTTATTGAAACCTGATAAACTTTCCTGGATAATTTGGGATTTTTTAACAACATTTTTCAAGGCTGAAAATAAAAAAAGGGGAACCTTAAGTTTGGCAGAAATGAAAAATTACTTCTGTGGCAGCTTCATTTCAGCATGGAAAACCTGTTTCAAACCATTCATGGCTCCACCTTTCACAAACTATTTATTATGTACTATAAATTACATATAACATGCAACATAAAAATTAAATAGAATTGTTCTGGAACCATAGATACAGATTGAGAGTTAATTAAATGAATGCGTGGGGAAGATCTGTGTGAGATACAGGACAAGGGGTAACAGGCACAAACTAGAACACTGGAAATTCCACCTAAACATTAGAAAACCTTCTTTACATCCGAGGTGATGGAACATTGGAATAGGCTGCCCAGAGAAGTTGTTGAGTCTCCTTCTCTGAAGACTTTCAAAACTCAAAAGGACATGTTCCTGTGCAACCTGCTCTAGGTGAACTTAAAACAGGCTTACCTAGAACCTGTTTATCAGGGGCATTGGACTCTTATCCTCAGAGGTCCNTAAAATGACTTCAAATAGAAGTGTGCAATTTCTTCAGGGCCAGAGCATCAATAACTTATGTCTCAGGAAAAGGAGCTTTTATTATTTTTATTTTTAATTCAGAGTCATAATTAAAGCAGGGAGGAGAGGACAGCCTCCTCTGTGAAGGAGAAAATTAGACTCAGTGTAGTGAGATGGGAGGGTAGAAGGAGATTTCTGATGCGTGATTAAATGAGGAGGCAGTATGGTGAGGGCAGATGAGACACAGCACAGTGGGAGAATGGAAAGCATGATGAAATAAATAAACAGAAGACAAGATGTTGAAGTACTATAATCTGACTGCACTCCTGAAGAGTTAAAAATGAACTGATCATGTGTCAGGAAACCACAGGAGAAAGGGGGGATCTGATTCTGCTCCCACCTCCATGGGTAGGAATGTTGCTCTTATCTGATTAAGGGAGAAGATTTTCTCCTTACTGCACAGCATTGTACTGGTATTTTTAGCACTCAGTTTCTAAGTATGCTTCCTGTAGATCATTTGTTATTTCAGTGTTAGAAACAACCATGCTATTTTTCTGTAATTATATAGTCTCTTCATTTATGTACTTGTTAGTTTTTTTGCTTAAACTGATTAAAACCTCTGTCAAATTCACAATACCAGAGATCTAGCTCAGGAACGTACCACGCTTCGGTTCTCTCCTGTGCTTCACCCAGGAATAAGAGTGCACGTTACCAATAGCAGATGTGAAGCTATACCTACGTTTGCTCAGAGTAACCCGTGTAGCAGTGTGAGGACACAGAGAGGGACAACCTTTCCCAAAATTAGCCGTAGTATTAGAAAATGCTGCAGGTCCCTAGTTAGTGCCCACCACGTGGTGTTCTCTCTATGGGAGGAATCATGTTAGTGCTACCCAAAGGCAGTGGCTGTCGCTGTGAATAGTCAACCATTGCAGTACAGAAACCCTCCGTAGCCATTCTTGCCTCGTCAGAGGAATTTAGGTTGGTGTTGGATCTGGTACTGTAGCATCAGCTCTCCCCTCCTTACCCCAGTGATGATTTCTGTGCCAATATGTGCAAACTGCCCATGCTAGTCTGTAGTCTGTCCTTGAAAGGTGCAGTTAGGCCAGCAGATTGTTTCACCTGTTGCAATTATACCTTGGAACTTTTTTCCCGTTTTCAGCAGAGGTGAGATTTCCCAAATGAAATTATATTTTCTAACTGGGTTGCAAATTTGAGGTATTTCTTCCATTTACATATCCCTTCAATCTGTCATCATTGATGCTAGAAGGGAAAAACCTGAAACAGAGAGGGAAAGCTGACAAGTCCTAAAATTAAAAAGTTATTGATTAAGCCATTTGACTTGTTCTTTCATTCCAGTATTGTACTTCAGGAAACAAATGTTTAATTTATTTTGGATAAAAGGATTCCGTTTGTGGTAACGCCATGAAAATATAATATCCTTACAAACTCAGATTTCTCATAGGAAAATGTTTAATGACTCTTTTCTATTACACTAAAAATACTGTGTAACAGTGCTGGTTGATATTGCCTAAACAATGTTGCTGCACATTTGTCAGAATTGTTGCTTGGTTTTAAGAAAATTCATATCCCATTGTACTCAGTATTAACAACATTTATGTGAACAGTTTTTGTTTAGGTAGAAGTTGTTTTGTTCCCTGTGAGGTATCAGTTAATTCAGAAATAGAAAACGGATACTGTATCTGGTCATNTAGGGGTTCCCTGCTGTACCTATTTAATGAAGTCTCATCCATCTGATGGCTCCTGGACCCACTCTTCAACACTTCCACAAAAATGTCACATTCTTTATGGGGGAAAAGTGTGGAATGTGCCTTACCCACATCAAGTACACCATTTTACAATTCCAATCCAATTAATTAAGCCTCTATTCTTCATGCATGAGTGCCCGTCTCTCAGTTACACACCCAAGGCAAAGCTCCAAGGGGGCCAGCTAGCCAAAAAAATAAGGTACATTCCCAGCTCTCATTTACTTAAACACATATTTTTGGTGGAAACAAAATGTTTAAAATGACTTCAAATAGAAGTGTGCAATTTCTTCAGGGCCAGAGCATCAATAACTTATGTCTCAGGAAAAGGAGCTTTTATTATTTTTATTTTTAATTCAGAGTCATAATTAAAGCAGGGAGGAGAGGACAGCCTCCTCTGTGAAGGAGAAAATTAGACTCAGTGTAGTGAGATGGGAGGGTAGAAGGAGATTTCTGATGCGTGATTAAATGAGGAGGCAGTATGGTGAGGGCAGATGAGACACAGCACAGTGGGAGAATGGAAAGCATGATGAAATAAATAAACAGAAGACAAGATGTTGAAGTACTATAATCTGACTGCACTCCTGAAGAGTTAAAAATGAACTGATCATGTGTCAGGAAACCACAGGAGAAAGGGGGGATCTGATTCTGCTCCCACCTCCATGGGTAGGAATGTTGCTCTTATCTGATTAAGGGAGAAGATTTTCTCCTTACTGCACAGCATTGTACTGGTATTTTTAGCACTCAGTTTCTAAGTATGCTTCCTGTAGATCATTTGTTATTTCAGTGTTAGAAACAACCATGCTATTTTTCTGTAATTATATAGTCTCTTCATTTATGTACTTGTTAGTTTTTTTGCTTAAACTGATTAAAACCTCTGTCAAATTCACAATACCAGAGATCTAGCTCAGGAACGTACCACGCTTCGGTTCTCTCCTGTGCTTCACCCAGGAATAAGAGTGCACGTTACCAATAGCAGATGTGAAGCTATACCTACGTTTGCTCAGAGTAACCCGTGTAGCAGTGTGAGGACACAGAGAGGGACAACCTTTCCCAAAATTAGCCGTAGTATTAGAAAATGCTGCAGGTCCCTAGTTAGTGCCCACCACGTGGTGTTCTCTCTATGGGAGGAATCATGTTAGTGCTACCCAAAGGCAGTGGCTGTCGCTGTGAATAGTCAACCATTGCAGTACAGAAACCCTCCGTAGCCATTCTTGCCTCGTCAGAGGAATTTAGGTTGGTGTTGGATCTGGTACTGTAGCATCAGCTCTCCCCTCCTTACCCCAGTGATGATTTCTGTGCCAATATGTGCAAACTGCCCATGCTAGTCTGTAGTCTGTCCTTGAAAGGTGCAGTTAGGCCAGCAGATTGTTTCACCTGTTGCAATTATACCTTGGAACTTTTTTCCCGTTTTCAGCAGAGGTGAGATTTCCCAAATGAAATTATATTTTCTAACTGGGTTGCAAATTTGAGGTATTTCTTCCATTTACATATCCCTTCAATCTGTCATCATTGATGCTAGAAGGGAAAAACCTGAAACAGAGAGGGAAAGCTGACAAGTCCTAAAATTAAAAAGTTATTGATTAAGCCATTTGACTTGTTCTTTCATTCCAGTATTGTACTTCAGGAAACAAATGTTTAATTTATTTTGGATAAAAGGATTCCGTTTGTGGTAACGCCATGAAAATATAATATCCTTACAAACTCAGATTTCTCATAGGAAAATGTTTAATGACTCTTTTCTATTACACTAAAAATACTGTGTAACAGTGCTGGTTGATATTGCCTAAACAATGTTGCTGCACATTTGTCAGAATTGTTGCTTGGTTTTAAGAAAATTCATATCCCATTGTACTCAGTATTAACAACATTTATGTGAACAGTTTTTGTTTAGGTAGAAGTTGTTTTGTTCCCTGTGAGGTATCAGTTAATTCAGAAATAGAAAACGGATACTGTATCTGGTCATTAAATGACCAAAATTATTAATAAGAAATGTTATATTTTGCAAGCAGCCTGTAAGATTGAAATTGTTCACTAAAAATGCAAAAACACTTGATCTTATGCAAAATCTCGTTTAGGTATTATTCATCTGCAGAAAAATGGATCAATGCCTGATTGTCAGATGCAATTATGAAGCATACTGCCAGAATGCAGACTTGGTCTACAAGTATTCATTAAAAGGAAAAAAAATTAAATTGTTATCCCAATTATTCACTACGATTGATTGAACAGCATTACGTTGTTTAATAGCAGAATTATTTTTTTTTCCTCACTCCAAAATGTTTTCTTTTCAAAATACAAGGAAACATAGAGAACTCTTTGTTTTGATTCATTGGCAGCATTACAGTCCTAATCATTGTACCTAATCAGAGCTGGGCCTTCTTTGCACATAGTGCTAGTAAAAGACATTAATTCCCACAAAGTACACAACCTAAAGTTATCTCAACAAAATAAATGTCTTTGAAATAGTGAGTTCATCAGATCTTCCCTGAATTACATATAGTACAGGTCACCAGCAAGCACCCGTGTTCTCTCTAAGTATTAACATTTGACATTATCATTACAGAATTATGGCTTTATTTGGGCTCGAGGAATTGCTGGTTAATTTGTTTAATTCTTATCACATTAAAAAAATATTTTTACTTTGTTTTTTAAAAGAGTTAGTAGTAGTGGGGAAAAAACCCCTCTAAAATGTGATATGAGTATTGACAATGCATTTATACCTAAGTTTGTAAGAGCCTGAAACAATACTGCTGAATGCTAGAATTAGCAAAATTTGTTGTGACATACAAGGTTAGTTCAGACACCCCATGCTCATGATCTGAAAACGTGTAACTATTTTATAATCTGTAAAGCTGATAAGAAAGTGCCAGGAAAGTATCAGTATTCTCACACAAACTGATTTCAGTGATAAAATCATGGGTTTCAGTAGGCAGTTGGCTCACCCAACATCTGTCATCTAGCTATGGAACTCCTCACACACACCAGTTCTGTTACCTCACTCCCTCTGGCCCATGGAAAGACTCCTAGTGAGGGATGTTTTGGTGCTCATCTGACTGAACAGCCACGAGCTGTCACAGAATGAAGGTAGTATGCAAGACCAGTAAAAAGCAACCAGTACATGAAATCTCATTCTGCTCTGAAGCACCATGGCAACCTCTTCTGGGAAAGAGCTGCTGAATCACATCTGGCACAGCCCTAGTGAGCTCACAGGTCATGACAGACTTTGGGCTGGTCATTGCTCTCAGCCCACATTTCTCATAGCTCCTCTCCTGTTAGCTTGCAGCGAGAGGACATCAAACTAGTTTCTTTTACATTCTGGACTAGAAAGTGAAAGGAGAAGAAATATTTTACATATCACAGCAACTTCATTCTCAAGAACAACAGATCTGGACAAAATCAACTGTAGGACTCATTGAAAACTCTGTATTGAAATTGCAATTTTGGGTGAATTTGCAGGTTGGGGTCAGTGTAAACTTCATGATAGTTGCCCACACACTCAGCTGAAGTTCTAAATATAAACTACCTTGAACTCTGGAACAGTTCTATGTGTTTCCAGTGAGCTCAACACCAGGTTTACATTTCTCGTGACTTTTAGATTTGGTTATAAACATTTTCACTGTTCTACTAATGCACTATTTAATTTACTGTGAACTAATGAATTGTTGGAGATTTTAGTGACTGGTGCAGATTTCTTGTAAAGGCTTTTGGTTGTTTGTTTTTAGAGACCATAAATCTTACTGTATTTTGTAAGAGAACTGATTACTCAGACTAAGGTATTCAGTAATATGTTGCACTGTGTTGGTGTTTTGTTTTGGTTTATTTCTTAAAGAACTGTCATAAGGGCTGTAGATATTTAGTGATATTAAAAAACATAGTACTCAGAAGATTAAACCATTAGTTTCCTTTACCTAAAATCACCCGAAACATATTCCTTCTTTCTTACTGATAGCCTCATAATATTGTCAGGATTGTTGTCATCATTTATCCAGTCTAGAAGGATATACCCCCTGGAAACTAATTAGTTGTGGGGCAAAGTGTGGACAGGAAGCCCAATCTCTTTTAGTGATTTTGCGTGGGTTTTTTTACATAGCTCCTGTCATGAAACAGAGCTTCCCAATATAATGTATTTCTTTATTCTAGTAGTTTCCGGTTATTGATCTGTCCCTCATTCATTCTCCCTCCCCCCCTATATCCAAATAAGAAAAACAGATTACTGTAAATTTTGGCACAGAAAGGTATTTGCATCATTTTCTTAGAAGTCACGTGCTTTGGATTTCCTCTTGTTTATGATATATTGAAATGTCTTCCAGATGTTTTTAATTATAAAAAGTTTTCAGGAAAGCAAAGTAATCCTTAATAAAATTTCCTCTACATTTTTTAAAATAGCCAATAAATTAATGTACTGTAGCTTATCAAACTGCCACATAATTCTACATTTGACCCCAGTGCAGCAAGGGCTGGCATTTCCTTAGACAGCTGGCTTGGTCAGAGGCAAAGCAGGCTTCCCCAGACATGCTTTCAGTTCCTCTTCCAAAGGAGAGCATTCCCTTCCTGGGGCCAAGCTGGCAGTGTGAGCACTCATTGGTGCAAGCAGCCCTGACTTCCTGCACAAACAGAACCACCCCTGCTGCACCAGCTTGGAAGAAGCAGATGTGTGACATGGGGTATGCTAAGTTTGGATTCAGGACAGAAAGAAAGAAATAAAGAAAAAAAAATTTTAGCTACTGGTATGTGATTCTGATGCTGTGCTGCATGAGGAGATTTTAATTTATAAATTTTGGGCAAGTGCCCAGATTGCTCTGGTAAAATCTGGAAGAAAACACAATTAAAATAATATCAGTTCAATTTACAGGGACATGTATATGGGTAGGGGAAAGGCTTTAATCATGACGTTTTCAAAGGGTCAAAGAACTAGACAAAGGATAGCAGCTATGTATCCTTAAACATCTTCCCTAAATCTGCCCCCGTATCCATTCTAACTGTTCATCCCAATGACACACCTGACAAGGGTGCTTACTCTAAGCCTGTGTTTATATCAGGAATTAAGGTTGGCAGGAAATAGAAACCAACTTTGCACTTTCTGTGATTTTTCAAACTGTGTGTGTATCCATGTGTGTAGCGGGTTGGGGTTTTTTTTCTCAGAAATTTGTTACTAGAAAAGTCAAGATGTGAAAGGAAGGTGTATCTTAGCAAACATCTCACTGATGTTGAATGAGATGTCACTGAATGAGGCTTGCTGCTTGATTATGGGTTTAGTGGCCTGCATGGATCTTTAGTTTTGTTCTCCCAAAATACGTCTCTCTGAGAAACAGGGGCTTCAGCCCAAATCTTGAAAGTCAGGAATACAAAAAAAATAAGCATGTGCATTTGGTACTAGCCAGGTATGTGGATTTTGTGGCACTTTTGAGTGAAATTTTAAACATTAGGTCAATCTATATGATGGTAGGATCTGTAAAAGCAGGAACACATACAGGATCATAATGGACTAGGTCCTGCAGCTTGTCTGAATGAGTTATCTTCCAGAGGTGGGAAGGGAAGGAATCATACCAAAAAAAAAACCAAAACTAAAACAAAACCAAAAAACCCCACAGCTTTCTATTATATTTTGGTTGTGATTTGTTGTTTGTTTGAGTGAGTGATTGATTGATTGACTGTTTTTTTCCGGAGGATCTAAATACAGCAGGACTTCTAATAAAAGCAAATTCCTGTTTATGTAGCTATCCCCCATTCTCAGGTAGTATAAATGTTGTTTGAATGGTGAAAGTGAGCTCTGTTGGCTTGCACCATTTGAGATTCTTAGTTTTTCTCATTAATTTGCTTTGAGTACTATTTCATCAGCTAGATTTGCAAAGAACAGCCATACAAAACTCCAAGCCTCTTTTTGCATTAAAAGGGTAAAAGCAAAGATTTCACCTTGTTATTTAATCTACTTGTATTTATTGTGAAAGCAGCAGAGCACAGAGTTTGAACCCAGTTTTAACAGAGAGAAGGCAGAACAGATGTAAGATAAATGTCCCTTTCACACTTCTTAAAAACAATAGCTAAGGGTAGTCTTGCCAACAACATAGAAAATTATAATCAGTGGTAAACAAGCTGGTTTTTTTAAAAGCTCATGGAAGTAAATTACATGTGATTTAGAGCCAATCTGGGTAAGGATGGTAGCAGAGCATGAGAAGAAGGAAACTGCTGACCTCATTACAACTGCCAGCATGGCTGAGAACTTTGACTAAATTTTGAAAGGATATAAAATACTAATGCTTCCACACTCCCTAAAGTCCCCCCAGGGTTTGAGATGCCAGAATCCATTGGTCCCCATTCTTAGAGTACTTTATAGATCCAGTTACTCCTTGACAAGAGTTGTGCAGCAACACTGATATTGGCTGGTCTCGTGTTCTCCCACTGCCTGCGCTCAAGCAGTGCCATTGTCCATATTCAGCTGAAGCTGCCACTGAGACCAGGGGAAATTTAGGTTTGATTTAGGCTGAGATAAAAGGTATCACCCAAGAATGTCTTGTCTGCTGTTTCACCAGGTTTCTGTGGTATTTGTCTTTATCTCCATTTTCAAGTGTTAAGGCAGAAGGGCTTTTGTCCTTCTGGTGCAGTGTTAATGAAGACTCTCTATTACAGACAGCGGTGAAGTGAGGTAAACCACCTCTTTGGAAAATAGTATATTATTAAATATTTAGCTGCAGTTGTTTATTATTTGCTGGACACTAGCAGTACTTTTAGGGATACAAGAGACAGATGAGTTATCTAATATCTGTGAATCTGTGAGTTACTGGGAAGTCTATATAAAGCTGGGTCTCTTCCCTCTAAATATTTCCCATGCGGAGAGTGAGGGGATTACAGTGCTAAGGAGAATTTTCATGGGAGACTGAGCAACCTTGGTGGTTAAAGTCTGATCACTGCTCTTGCCCTCAGCAGCACTGGTGAGCTGAGAACAGTTAGGAAAAAAACACCAAAGCAGAGGATGCACACGTTTCAAGCAACCTTATAAAATTCCATACTGACTAACCTTCTATTAACCAACCATTACTTAATCCTATTTTACAATGAAAAGATGATGCTGTAGTGCCCAGTCCTTGTGCATTTGAATCCGCAGAGTGTAGCAGTGCTGATTTTTAAAACTAATGAGATTTTACTTAGATTCCTTTTTATTCCACTGCTCCTCGTGTCAAGCTTGATCCCGATGCTGCTCCTGCAGGGACACCCTGCACTTGTGGGCTGCACTGGTGGGGGCTGCGGTCGCTGCCTGGGGAGCAGAGGCAGAGCTGCCCTGCTGAGGGGGACATGGTGAGCGATGCTCTGCCAAGTGACAGTCAAGTGAAGTGTCAGCAGAACTTTTCTCAAGCGTTGACTGTCCTCTAGACACAACTCCACAGGCAGAGAGAGGTAGTGCTCCACCTACGCGTGTACAGACTCATCCTTCTGCAGATGGCTGTGCTGGCAGCCTGAGGCCTAGGTCCAAAGTGGAGGAAACTGTTGTTTCACAGAGAAACTTGAGGGGTTTATGAAAGAAAAAGTGAGCTTCAGGTAACAAAGAAGGTGTAACTTTCTCCATAAAATGGATTTAAAGTGCTTCTTGATACTGTTGTTAAGCTAAAACTGTACAAGCCAAGCTATAAATGTCAAGGAAGGAGGCTGGGGCGAGGGTTGCACAGCTCTCAAAATGGCAGCCGGTACTGACCTTCAGCACTTGCAAATGGGTTGCTGAGAGTGCTGAGGGGAGCAAAGGCAATGTTGGTATCCTGATCTCTCGAGGTGCCACACTGTGTCTAAAACACCTGAGAAATGGCTTTTATTTTCACATTGCATTTGTTCTTTATAGCTACAAAAGGCTTGAGAGGGAAGAAGAACCCAAAGTCTCCAGTCAGCGATGCTTGTAGGAGTGCAGTCAGGTCTCTGCACCTCAGCCTACTTCTGGGAATAGGGCTGGGGAGGAACTTGTGGGATATTTGCAGTCTGGCTTGTCCATCAGGGACTATTTATTTCTCCATTATTTTATGAAGATTGTACAGGCCACACAGTGCAGTTCCTCACCGATATATCTTTGTTCAGAGTTTACAAACCATGACTTGATGGGAAGGGCAATACTATAGTCTACCTCCTGCTCTTGGAGCTAGTGGTCTGCAGTAGGTTCCTGGGGGAGAGATTGTAAAAACTGTCTTTGTAGAGACTGGTATTCTGCTGCTTTTTTTTTTTTTTTAATTTAAAAGTTTTGTAAAGCATATAAACAGGACTTTGATATCCCCATTGCACTGCACTAGAAAAGCAATTGCGTTAAGAGGTCTATCCACACAGTATTAGCAAATGGAAAGCTGGCATAGCTTCTGTTACATTAAAGTTCTGTTAAATAAAAAGGAAGTATACAAGAGGTAGAAGCAGTCACCCAGGAGGACTGCAGGGACACTGTCTGAGTGTACAGGGATGAAGTGAGGAACACCAAAGCTCTTGAGGGAGCTGGACATGGTAATGAGTGACAAAAAAAGGCTCCTGTAGGTACATTTGCAGTACAAGGAAAGGCAGGGAAAATGTGGGCCCACTGGTGAAGGCAGTAGTGAAAAATACAGAGCCAAATGCTTCTCAGAAGCACCCAGTGAAAGGACAAGAGGAACTGGGTACAAAATGAAATACCAAAAATTCCACTTTATGAAATAATATATTTTTTAATTGTAAGGGTGAACAAACACTGGAAGAGATTGCCCATAAAGGTTGTAGAGTCTCTGCCCTTGGAGGTATTCAAAACTAGACTGGACACAGACCTCAGTTCTTGCTGATCCTATTTTGAGCAGGCATTTGATTGGGCAGTCTCCAGAGGTGCCTTCCAGCCTCAATTATTGTGTGATTCTGTGAAATTCTATAATTTGCAATTTAAACCAATAGCTGTGTTAACAGTTTGTACTAAATTAATCTCTCTGTAAATCAATAGAATACTCGTTATCAAAACTCTGTCAACTTAATTTAACCTAGACCGAAGCATTCTATAAAAGCTTTTATTGAATCAGAGACCAGCAGAAATGTGTGCAGTCTTTGATTCCACTGAAATCAGCCTGTTTGGGGTTTTTTTTTAACAAATAGTCTTTTCTGAAAGTGAAACTGGCTGGAAGCAAAAGTGAAACTGGCTTTATTGCTTTTTGTTGTTCGAACTGAGAGAAACGGCAAAAGAAAGTGGAGGTCATAGGAAGTGCTAAGTAAACGGAATTAAAAATATTTGTTTGTTTATGGTAGCTATGCCACTTCTAGGAATACAGCAAAGAAATCAGAGTGCTTACTGATACCCTTATTACATGGACAGACCCCTTTTGATCTTTTGTTTGAGTTTTCTGTAGCTCTTCTTCTTTTCATCAAAACTCAAGTGCTTCATGGTTGTAAATACCTGTAAGATGCAAGCTGCTATAATTTGTATGCAACTGGAAGAGGCAGACTAGTGTAAATCACACTAAGAAGGTGAGTAATTTACTCTGGAGTGAGTGCAGCACACTGCTGTCATTGGCTCCAGGAGAAGGGATGCCCATTTGTTCCTGTGTGTGCTGAGAAAGGTGAAGGCTGAGTTAAAGCAGATCAGGCCTGCTTTATTTTACACCCTCCTGTTAGCTGTTTTGCTGATAATCCTAGCCTGATCCTAAAGTCAGTTTCTGTTCTTGGGATGCTAACTTGCACGCATTTCTTTTGCAACTTTTACCCAAACTAGACACCATGTTGCTTGCATTCCTGCATGCTGTCTCCAGCTACAGCTGCTTGAGTGTGATTCCTGGGCACCAGTATACCTGTTTTGCCAGCCCTTGATCTGTTTGGGCTCACTTTAAGTAGCACATTATGCAGTGCATATTAAATGAACGTGTGTTGTATAGTGCTACTGCCTGGGACTTTTAGAGATGACTGTCCACCAGGCATCTCCCTAGCTGGATGTTGGTGCTTTATGGCATTTTTTTCATCACTCCCAAACTGAAATAGAAGAGGCCTGTGACACTTCATTCTTAAGCAGTGTGCAGGAGTCTGTGGCTATGGAATTCCTTCTCTCGTAGGCTTTCTCCATGTTTGTTATGTATGACCTATATATATTCCCTCCTATACTTGCTACATGATTCCCTTCTCCCTCCCTTGGCAGCAATGCTGATATTTGGCAGGAACAAGGACCTTTTCTTGCCCCTTTTATTTTGAACTTCCACTACATAAACAGATTATTCTTTAACTAATTTAATATACAGTTTTATTTATTTTGTCTTTCTTCCAGCTCCATCTTGAAATGACACACTGTAAAAGATTTATTTAAAGTTTTGAAGTTCTTCTTCAATGCAAAGTCTGGTTCAGCCTCTAGTGGTGCAAGATGCTGTAACCCAATAATACTAGGTTGTCTTTTCTTAATTCTTAAATGTTTCCCTTTCTCCTTCCCTTGTGGAATAGGTGAGAAAAGCAATTGCCTCCACTGCTTAATGCATCACAACTCAAAAACTCACTCCATTCGTGCAACTTTGAATCCCAGCCCAGCTGGTGGCTCCTAGATTTCAGGCTCTGAATATGAGTTCAGCATTTTTAAATGAATCACTCTGAACAGCACTTCTGACAAAGTTTGTTTTTTTTTCCTGGAAGTTTTTCCTGATTTTTCAGATGCAGACTTTGAAATAAGAACATTTTCTTAAATGTACCAAAAGCAGAAAAAATATATTAAAATTCTCTGGGATATTTTTCAGGTTTTTTCCTGATTCCTTGCAAGTTGTTTGTTCTCTTTCTGTTGTCTTTTAATGCAACAAAGATGTGTGCAATATGCTACCTTTGTGTATAACTACCCTTATTCTTATTTATTTGTTGACCATATTAAAATGGACAGTCTAGTGTTTTTGCAAAGTCCTGTCTCTTGAGGAGCACTTTTTACCTTGTATCATGAGCAGTTAGGGGAGTAAAGTTTCTCTTTTCATCTCCTGACTGTGGACAGTTCTAAAAAAAAAAAAAAAAGTTAATGGATAATGTCCCAGCTCTCACCAGGAAGTTTGGGTTTTAATAATCTGCCTCCTTATGAAAATATGTTGTCAACTCTGAAAACAGAAACAGTGAAATGCATAATGATCTGGGATACATTTTGAGTTTTGATCATTAGCACACAGCCCTATCTTCATTCTTGGTTTCTTATTGATGCTGATTGGATTGATTAAATAGGGTGTAAAGTAAATCACGTAGTTTTCTTTTTCCCCAAGGATGTTTGTTGAATGCCATGCTGCTTCCTTCCAGAGACAGAGTACCTCAGGTGCTGGTTACTTGTTGATTTCAGAATGGGAGACTTTTCTGGTTATTCTGAGTGAGGTTTGTTGCAAGTTAATGCAGGTAGTTAAACACAAAACTACCAAGGGAAGTTTATGGAAAAAAATCTTGCCTATATTTATAGTGATTATGAATATATAATGTCACAATACATATTGGAAATATCATAATCTGCTTCTAATATTTCATTCATAGCAGCATTCACATCTTAAAAAGAGAAAAAATGCAGACAAGAATTTTGCAGTCAGTTCAGGGTATGTCCTTACTTGCTTTGAGTTGGATGAAATTGAGTATCATCCAGATCTTGATGTAATAATGAGGTCGGAGCCCAACAATTTATATGTAAAGTGAGAATTGCAGATTTCAATGTGTGTCACTTTACATAAAGTTTCACTGATGATGTTGTCACCCAGTGATTCAACTCATAAAATCCTTTTGCATTTCTTCACAATCAGCCCTTGTCTTTGCTACCTTAGTCATCTTTCCAGCCTCCAGAAGCAGCATCTGAATCCCCAGCCTTACTTCTGTAGCTGCTGTAAAAGCAGTCTTCCCAAGAACCCCTGTTGGATGGTGCTGACTAATGCAGAAAGTGTAAGTTCCAGGCAGCAGGGTGAAATGAAAGCGTTGGAGGCGTGTTCCTGAAGGTGGAAAGCTGGTGTACTTACACACTGTGCAGCTTTAATAATTGATAGAAGTAGTTAAAACAGAGCTCTTGAATGACTGTGCAGGGTGCTGAAGAATATTTTTCCCCAGTTGGGCCCCTTGCCATATGTATAGTATTATTCCTGTAACTGTATTGTACCACATAAATGAATGATTTATGTAGTGCTTTATCCACTCTACCATGACTATGTGGCCAATCTCTATTACTGGATCCCATTCAGACCTTTACAATGGCAATATATGCAGCTTTGTATTCTGGAGCATTACTTGCTCTTTAAGCAATCAGACCCTATAGGGTGTACATTATTGGCCACTGGAGCATGCCTCCGTGTGTTCATTGAGCACCAGCCTGGAGGCTGCAGTCTGGGGCTGCATCCACAGGAGGAGGTTTCAGGATATCCATACAGTCTCAGAATTATTTTTCCTTGAATAAGAGTGAATATTTGTGAATTTTATGTGAGACCAAAAAGCAATTTGTTTTGCTTTTACTCAAACTGTTCCTAGATAAAAATAGTAGAGACCAGAAAGAGACATTCAAGTGAGAGTCATTTCTAATCCAGATTTTAGCTAAGGGCTCAGGTATTTTTGACTAGTGATACTGTGGTGGGTTCTTCTGCCATTGTGGTAGGTGCTGCTGTGAAATTCTTTACCACTTCACATTGGGTCCACACTGAGGAGGAAGAAGTACATCCTAAAGTGCTTACTACTCCCAGTATATTCTTTTTAATAGAAAGTGAAAGATCAAAACAGCCCAGCTGCCAATGAAATGAGATAAAAGTAGTAATTTGTCTGACAGACCTCTACATGTGTTTCTCCAGACATTTTATTTCATCAGTTAGCCTTGAATAACATTTATTTCCCATAAAGCTTTTCCAAGAGCTGGACTTTATTTCCTCATTCAGCCTCTTTTTGTTAAAAGAGATATCAGAATCATAAATGCATCTGAGACATTCTTTGTAACAAACTGGGAAAGATCCAAAATGTCCAACTGCCAGAAGTCTGCTGGAAGGGCAGTTAGCCATAATGCCACATTTATAACCCCAGGGGAAGGTAAGTGGGAAAGGTTTGGAGCATAGCAAGAAGCCAGAGAAAGACACGGGGTGGTCTGGGCAGTGTAACAGAGCATCCTTCTCAGGAATTACAACTTAAGTCACATTTCCGTTTGTTCAAAATGGTATTAATGTTATGAAACACAATAGGGTGCTCTATAGCATAGAATCCCTGACTCTGCTTCCTGAATTGAGGATGAAAAATCCTGGCAGAGAAAGAGCCTCCATCCCGTCCTGTGTTGGTAGGGAACAACTTTTCCAAGTTCCACAGAAAACTATGTTTAAGCAGTTGCTTGCTTTGTGTTTTCAGTAGGTATAAATATATGTATATATGGAGACCCAAATACTCCTACACAGAATCTATACAGATACATATCCTGAATTTTTCACAGGTCCCTGAGGGCTGGATGAATCCTGCCTTAAAGCAGAACTCTTAAATTTTCTTCTTTTCTTATTTTTTTTCCTGTGTATTTTGTTTGTTTGCTTGATTTTTATGTTGTTTTTCTTTTCCACTCTGGAAGAATGGAATCAGTTAGCACTGCTGTGACAACTTCACACTTCTGCAGCATGTGATGCAGCACTGCAAATTTGGCTTTTAAAGCAGTTGATTTAAAACAGTAGAAACATCCTAAGATTTGTTCCTCTAAATTTTGTTTATTACTGACACATGGATATGAAAGGGTATAGTTTTGGTAGCTAGATCTAATCAGCACTTTGTATATAAAGTGCATCAAAACCACATATCAATAGCAGTCCATCGCAGTGCGTCTGCATTCCAGATCGCTGTCTAGTGTAAGTTGACTGTTCCCTTCAGTTCTCCTGGAGCCCAGCTGGTCTTGCTTAATTTCACACTATTTTATATTCTGTTTATTACTGAGGCCAACAAATATTTTATTTTAGCTGTTTGTACATGTTAAACAAACATGGGATCCTGGTGGAATGTCTCTGGCAGAAACATGCTAATTCCTTATACCCTCAGAGTCCCTTCCACACTTGAAGGGGTGGGCTCAGCCAGTTAAATTAGGCACCCAAACAGGAAAACCACAGACACATGATTACAGTTCCAGCCAAAGCTCCACAGGGCAGCATGAAAGTCATGTTGTTGTTTGGCTGTGCACAGCGCGCCTGCGCCAGCAGGGACCCTGCAACGCCTCTGCCACAGCCTGCCCGCGGGAAGCAGGAGAAAAGGAATTCCTGCTTCATGGAGCTGCCACAATTGGTTTAAATCTCCTCCATGAAAAGATCACCTTAGGTACCCAACAGACCAGCACGTTTCAGTTTCCTGACAGAGTATTAGGTGCCCAGAAGCTAAAAAAAGTCTCAGGATTTTAGGCTGCTTCTCTTTTCTTCCTTGTTTGAGGTGAGCAGGCCCTGAGCACTACTCACAATGTCATGAACCTTACAGAGCTGCTGCCAAAGTTGGACTGTCAGGAGAGGTGGTGAGTATCCCCTGTGCTGGCTGCATGATGGCTTGGTGGTTAGGAAATATGTACAGGAGATACGACTTTGGGCACTTGCAGGAATATTTCAAACCCTATCTTCCACTTTCTTGCCAGCGCTCAAACCACTGGGATGTTAGATTTAAAAAGAAAGGGTGCTACCATAAAACTCTTATTTTTAAAAGAGTAGACCTGCTGTTTTCATTGAAAAGACTGTGGTGCAGACAATTTTGTGGTGTAACTCAATAGCTAGAGACAAATTTCTCTTTGTCTACCCAGATGCCTGAACATCTCACGATCTTTAAATTTCAGAAGGTAGACACTGAGATCCAACCTATGTTCATGCCTCTTCTTGGCTAGTTCTGGTGGCTCCTTCTGAGAGCTGTGCCCTGCCATTACTGCCAGCACTACTTAAAGTTCTTATTCCTTGGTCAGAAAACTTAAGCATTAACACAAATTTTGTTGTGCACTGCTTCAGTAGCTGGATATCCAAAAGTTAGGTGTCCCAGTGTAAAACCTGTAGTACTTCATTTACCTCACCCTTTACTATGAGGATGTTATGTACCGTAGAAATCTGAATGTAGGCTGCTAGACCAGCCTGTGAGAAGCTGATGGTGAATGGTCACTGTGACTGTGGTCTGTCATGATGAAGCACAACTGTACTACTTCATTGTTAATAAAGACTGGTCTGCATATTGTGGTATAGACTATATAGGTGGAGAGTGTTTGGGACTATTGACTAGTGCTCAGTAAAGCTGGTTTTGCACTGTGTTCTTTGTGGAGTATATTTAGACTTTCAGCTGCACTGACTTCTGTTTTGCTTTTGAGGAAAGCTGGAGTGGTGTTTTTTAACTCTGAAACTGTAAGCAGTTTGGTCCTTGGCCACATTAAAGACAGAGCTTCACTACATGGAGTGCTGTGTTGATTTAGATTGGCTGCAGTAACCAAGCTAGAATACCCTCATTTAATTGGGGAAGAGCTTGTTACTGTCTTCTTTTAAAATTCTTCAGATCTGAAAATTATTTTCCAGCCCTTTGGTCCAGAAGAGGCCAGTCTCCTTGATTTAGCCCATGCATCTAATAGTAGCTATTTCATTTTCAAAAGGACTGAGCCAAGTTGCATGCAAGCATTTTTTTTTTTTTTCACAATGGATCTTTTTTGTGATGGTTTGATGGTATTGTGGATATTGATTACAGTTTAGTATTGTTTGCTCAATAAAAACTGCTCAGGCGTGGGATTTGTAAAGTAAAATAAGAGGGATCAAAGATGTAGGACTTCTGCTTTCTATGTGAACTGAAACTTTGTTAGTCTTTTCTTATGTTGGTGGGTGGAAAAGGCCAAGGGATGGTTGTTTGCCTAATGAGGGCAGGGTAGAGCTGGGAGGAAGCCTGAGACTATTGCAGTGTCTGCAAACAATCTAGTCGCATCAAATAGATGCCCACTGTTTGCCAAAAATCAGTGAAACAGGGAGATAATGAGGGAGATAATGAGGATAATGAAATAAAGAGAGCACTGGTTCTGTTTAATACAGTGACCTTCTTTGAGCTGTGTCATTTACACGGCGCTGGTGTGAGCGTTGGCCCCGTTGACTTTACAATGCATAGTTGTGTGATGGCTTCTTACCAAAGCTGAGGAAGCCCCCTGTGGCTGGCCTCGCTGGAGGCGAGAAGCTATTACACTAACGCTCTACTACATGGGTTCTGGAAAGCTGATATCTCTCTGCATTTGAACAAACACATTTTGGGCTGAATGTTGAGAAATCACAGGTATGTAATGCAAATCCTGGGTGTGCCAGCCAAGCCTGTAGAAAAAAAGATCATTAGGATTAATCTGTAGCAGGGTGAGTAATGCAAAGGGAATGAGGTACTTTCCTCCCTGAGACAGCAGAGATGTGACAGCTTTCAGAGGGGCTTCTCTGGCGTGCAGGTTGCTTTGTGCAGTAGGTGAGCTGGATTGCTCAACTCAGAACCTCTCACTTTAGACCGGAGAGTACGACTCACGAAGCAGCTTGCTGCACAAATACATTTAAAACAGAAGATCCTACTCCGTTTGGAAGAAATGAGGTACATCATTAGCCAACGTACAAGAAGAGCATTAAAGGCAGCAGCATATGAAAGCTGTCTCACCTCCTGCTCTGCTCTTTGAGATTTGCCAGATTTTTATGTTTGAGGGACCATATTTATGAGTGATGTGTTTGTTACATCCCATTTCTGTCTCGTTTTCACAGTGACTTCCACATGTAGTATCAGGAAAATTACTTGTGGTGTTTTAGTAAGAGTTAAAGACTTAACTTTATTAACAGTTCTCCAAAATCTTTCTTAGGCAGAATATTGCTTTTTTGGTAATGTTTGTGTGAGACAACGGGATTTTTTTCCTCACAAGTGCTGCAGTCAGCTAATAGCAGTCAAATTCTTTCGAGTAGTATGTAATTGCTAGCCTCATAAAAAGAAAAATTAATTGCTGTTTTTATCAATAAAGCTATACAGAGCCAAATACCAACACAAAGAAAATTTCAGTATAATTTACAATGTTTAACCATGTTGCACTGCATTTCCAAGTAATGCACTGGTATTTGTAGGATTGAGAACTTTATGTTTTACCTCTGCATTTTTTTGAAATTTCATCTAAGTTATATGTTTTGTTCTGGATAACTTATCAGGCAGGGTGAGGATATTTGGAGATCCTTTCTAAAACTCTTAATCATTTTTCAAAGGAAGTTAACGGAAAGGGTAGATTTTCTTGATAATCCTTTCAAAATTAAAATATAACACAAAAACACTCTGTTTAAGTGACATTAAGGGTCTTACTTAAACCAACTAAAGCTGGAAAATTCAAAGTGAATAACTAATGCTCTCCTGTAAACTGCCCTTCATGTATTACAGCTGACAGTGGGGAAACAGAGGTTCAGAGAGCAGTTTAGATAATAATCTTAGGAGTCTGGATATTGCCTGAACCCCAGTAGTTGGGAGAGCAGGGTAGATGTCTTTCAAGGTCATTCTTTCTCATGAGAGACATGGCATTTCCTTTTCATGGTCATGCTGAACATGGATTTTCTTTGGCCAGTTTATGCTTCTTTCCCTGGTTAACAGTAAGGGCTGAATATCACACAAGTAGTTTCCAACTAATAGAGATCTAAAATTTTAATATGAATCCTGAAGGATCCTTATCCCAGACTTGCTTTCTTTTCCACCTCTATTTAAAAGAAACTCTAGCTAACCAGACCCTCCTTTTACTCTTTTAAAGTATCAGAAGGATCCAGATTCCTCCTTGTTTTCATTTAGGCTCCAGCCTGACATTTTTTTCATTGAAACCAGTATTCTGTATTTACACACTTTATTAGCTTCATATTGCCAATGTATCAGATAAGCATTAGTTAGGCACAGCAGGACTTGTTAGGAAGAATCTATTATAGAGCTCCCATAACTCTTGTGATTTATAGATAATTCCAGAGGTTTATTAAAAATCTCCAGATATTCTGACATCTCTAAGAAAGGGGAAGTTTTATATGTCTTAGTGCTATTCCTTTAAGCTGAATGGCAGATTTTTGTGTAGGAAAGGGAATTTAATATTCTTAACTGCAGTTAATTTGAGGCAGCAGAGAAACTTTGCCTTTCAGCCACTAACACTAAGGTTAGCCCATATTTTACAGCACTCTTGCAAGCAGAGCCTGCAGTCTGATTAATGTCAGAATCTCCTTTCAGTTTTTCTCTGAACACATTAGTTTAAAATTTGCATAATTGTTTAAAGTTGCACATTTTGCTGATACCGCCCCTATTAAATGGTACAAGGAAACAGAACGTTACATTACAGCCAAGATCAAAACAGAAAGTGACACTTTGATGCCATTGTGTATTTTATGAATCAGGGCAGTAATATGAACATATGAATGATTCCCTTGACTGCCTTCCCCCCAGCTTATCGTGCTACACCCCTGCTCCCCCTGAAACTGCCCATGTAAACTCTGAGGATATTTAACACATTTTAAACTGTCCAGTTCCGTGTAGCTCCTTGTAAAGTAATTTGGAATGATGATTTCTACTTGGTGAGACATGCTCAGACATAAACTCACACATACACGTAGCAGCACATAAAGCATGAACCTGTTAAGGATTTCACCTTTTAAGAAATGACAGAATAATTACAGGACAACATGTCCTTCATGAGTAAAAACAACTAAGCTAAAGTGCTTTCAAGGCTGGCGTGGCCTACTTCTCTTCTAGCAGGCTGCATAAATCATAAACTGCTAAGGGATTGATTCATACACTGAGTGATAACTGGAGTCTATGTAATGGTGTACATAAATGTGTGGATAACGTACACATACACTGAACTTAGTTCTTGGTTACAGCTGGGCAGCAGAGCTGTGTTGATACAGCCCAACCCTGCCTTTGTGTGCGTGTACAGAAAATGTAGAGGCTGAACTGCGGAAGACAAATAAGTTATTTCATTTTCAGGAGATTGTAATATTTAGTAAGTTGGTCTCAGGCTGAGAACACGTGTTAGAAGTTCTCAGTCCTGGAATGAATGTTCCTGGCTTTAAAAAAGGAAGAAATAGGGATCTGGCATCTAATTTTATCGGTTTGGGGGTGAATAAAAATAAAGGTATTGATATTTGCAGTCTTTAAAAGAAAGCATGCCTTAGCCAAAAGTAAAATCAACCCAAAACCAGAAATGTCACCTGGCTTTTCAAGTTACCTCCTGTCTCTTACAGCACCTTTCTGGTGAATAGATTGTTAAGCTTCCTTTTATGTTTTTATGGCCCATAATCTTTCAGATGCTGTGGACAATCATATTAGTGGGACGATGTTTCTTTCTCTGAACACTAAGGGGGCAGACTGCACATCTGCTGTCGCGTTCCCGAAGGCCAGGTGAAGCCTGCAGAGCTGTGAGCAAGGGTAACTCACCCTCTGAAGGTTAGCCACAGATTTGAGGTGCATGAAAATTATTCTTGTTGGAAATACGTACTCTTTACGGGCAGGGGTGCTGCTGCTTCTTGCACATAATTTTAGGGGCACAGTTTCCAAGGTGCTGTTACCAGACTTCTCTTTGTGTATGAAAACCCTTTGTCCCTCAGTACATGGTGGCACATCGGTTGTTGTAGATAGGTAGCATTTGCATGCACAGGCAGTAGATTCTGTCATTTATGCATGTAGATAATAGAATTTACATGCACAGAACTCATTTGACTTGGCCTCGGAACAGATTGGGAGGACAGGTATTTAAGATTTGAGGGACAGATGCACAGTAGGGGACTGCTGGGGTAAATGATGGTTGAGTTTGGAATATTGAAATAGGGATGCTAAAGAAAGGATGAAGACAGTGCTCATCTGTGAGCTGTGCTGAAAGCAAAAAGACTTTAAATACAAAGAGCAAGGCAAGAATGATATCAAAGGTGACCTTTCATTGTGAAGAGAACTTTAACTTGAAACATGAAATTTTCTTTTCTGAAATACAGATTTGCCCTGTGGTCTCTATCCAGTGATGGTCTTTACTCTGGCTTGCATCAAATTTCAGCCTAGTACTTCATGCCACTGATACCAAGTCATTTAGCAGAGATTGTAGACATTTAAGGGTCAGTCCTTTAATGCAGGTGACTTTTTAGGCCCACTGAAATAAATGCAGTGATACTGTTTTTAATCCAGCTGAGAAAATGTGCTTGAATATCAGCATAATGATGATTCTTTCAAAATTACTTCTGTTTGTAGAGTATTCCTCTGTTTGATATTGATTGGCTAAGAATAACACTCTGGTTCTGAAGTTCAGGGACATCTTTTACAGTGTAAGAGGAAGCTGGTATCCAGATCTACATATTGCCATTTGGGACCCAACTAATCCAAGCTCGTCACACACCTAGGGTGGTATCATTTGGAACTGGACTATGGACAGCCTTTCCATTTTAATATCACAGTGATCACTTGGCCCAGCCCAAACCCACTCTTTGTTTAAATAAGGTCTCACTGAAATTAATATGAGCCCCAGTGGAGTCAGTAGGATTTTTGTCTGGCCAAGGAGAAAATTCCTGTGGCTCTGTTTTGGGGCACTGACTGAGTAATGTCAAGGCCTCTGCAGCAGTGCACTTTAACACAAGTGGGTGAAATATGGAGAGAGCAGAAGTTTTAATTTCACATTTCGCAGGTTTGCCAGATTATGTTCTATAGTATCGGATTGTTCTGTGAAAGCTGAGGCCACAGGAGTCCCATAACACTTCCTGGGCTAGATCCTTGCGAGATGTAAATTGGTGTAGTGCTACCAGAGTAAGTGGAATTGTGTTGGTTTCAGTAGCTTGGGATTTAACACACTAGGTCTGAGATAGCTATAAAACCTTCCTGTGCACTCTGAAAGTTGTACCCCATAAATGCTTCCACAGTGCAGATTTTATAGTGTCTGTAGGAAACTCATGCTGTCTCTGTGGCTTAAAAACACTCACTAGCCAAGGTCAACTTTCTGTTGTTGTCACACCATAACTGTTAATGCTAATAAGTGGGGTTTAAAGTGTACTGTCTCTAAGTGTTTGATCTTTTTTTTCACTTTTTATTTTGTCACTCTGAAGTGTTTGTATCTTGCACCATTTTTATAAATGCATGAACTTGCAGGGACTATCTCAGTGACTTATGTAGGAGAGTATCCTTCTATCTCAATGCATGTGTGTACTTGCACATAAGTACTAGATATGTATACACACACACACACACAAAAGTAGTGTACAGTAAGTGTCCTCAAGCACCCACATTCCTTTTTCACTTGGTAACTAATGAAATGACATTTTTACAAGGGAGTGTTATGTCACATAGTGTTAGCTGTTCCAGTGCCCAGGCTGAGCTCCACTGCACTCATCAACCGTGCCAGTGATCTGGAGTTTAGAGTTGAGGTTGTTTTCCTGGCAGACAGTCATTTGAAAGTGCTTTGCAACAATTCTTTTGTAAGTAGATTTGTTTCTGCAAGGAGAAGAAAATCATACTAAGTGAGATACAGAAGCAGGCATCCATGTGCTTTTCCATTATGGCAGCTTGTATTTTGGTAAACACAAGATAATATAGGAGAATCTATTTATTTTATTTTTTTTTTGGTTTTACAGTTTAAAAGAGATATGTAAGAATAGCTTCTAGCAAGCTTTATTTTAATCTTACATAGTCACTTTTGGGTGGAAAAATCACCAACTTCTTTCCCCTGTTAGTCTTTTACTCAATATATGTAAAATAAAATGCACTAAATAGTTCTGGAGGTGAGACAACATATCTCTAAAAATATTATATATGTTTCAACAATACCTTCAAGTATTTCTAGATAGGGAGCTAAACAACCCATCTACATCTGTTTGCTTACAGAGTGCAGCTAGGGGATGCATTGTATATTTTTCTTTATTAATTGTCCAATTTTTGAACTTGCCCATAGTAAGAATGAGGGGAAAGGGGAGAAAACATTAAAAGATCAAAAGAACTTACTAAGGTGTTGACTGCTTAGTGAGAATGACCACAGTTGTTACTCCACTAACTCTTAATGTAAGCTAGGATTCTGTAGATAATGGATTTTACATTGTGGCAGCCAAACTCACACACACACACACACAAAGAAAATCTGGATCAGATTTGATTCACTTTAAAAACCACCTCCCTGAAATGGTAAGAACTGAAACCATTTCATTTGTACTCTGCAGGATTAACTGTTTGATATCAGGCATTGGTAAAGGAGAGGAAGGAGTTAGAGTGGCTTGATGAAGATGAACAAATAGTTGTCCTGTGTCTGGAGTTCCCAGCTGGCAGGTGAAGGAGCTGAGGAGGGTCCCTGGTCTGAGTGTGCCGTGTGTGTGCAGTGGTGGAATGCTGGGGTGGAATGCTGGCTGCAGGCTGTGCCCTGCCCACACTGCTCACAGGGAGATGGCAGTGCCACCAACCTCCAGGCCCTGACACCTGAGTTAACAGGGACTTCTGCTGGGCTTGGCTTGGCTGCTCTTTTTAACCCAATTCCTCTGACCTGGTTGACATTACAGACCTACAACATGGAGCACAGCTACACGGGACTATCGTTAATTAGTCCTCTTTTCATAGAGACTCTGAGAACAGGGACTCAGAGCACCTTCTCCTGGGAGCGGGCTGTTACCAGCCACTTGGGACCTTTCCTTGAGAGGCTGCAGGCTCTGGTTCAGATTTCAGCTGTGAATTAGCCTGTGAGTAGAGTTAAACTTAAATGTCTTGAGAGAAACCAAGGAGAACAATAGCAGCTTCACACAGTGTCATGCCTCAGCTCTGGTGAGTAATGCTAAATTGCTTGCATTGTCACAACCCTGCTCTTCCCCTGGTGATCCTAATGGGTCCCTGCAGATCTGGTGGGGATCACAACACTGGCTGCATCTGTTTTTGAAGATCGTTTCAAGATAGCATGGAACACATCCAGAACCCAGAGTGCTGTTTTCTTTGGGGCCCCAGACCATAGAATGTTTAATTACTGATGCCATTACTAAAAATAGCCATAGGAAGAGGCACAGTTTAATCTTCCAGAGAAATGTTTGGGGGACGGGGGTTAAGGCGACTTGCTTTAGAGCATAATTTCCCTATAGGTTAGAATCTATATAATTATAGTCAAATTATAAAAGTGGATTGTCAGCCCTTGAGTGCTTTTGTATTCAGACAGTGGGCACATTGTACCCTTAATAAAGGACTGTTGCTGTTCTTAACTTCTTGAGGATTTTCCTTATCCCTTTCATTTTATGCTCTGATATTTACCTAACTTGTAAAGTTTTGATTGGGTGTTTGATGCCAGTTTCAGAGTGTTGTTTGGATTCCTTGAATTTGCTGAGACATAATGAATCCAAATTATAGCTGGTGGGATTTGTAAGCATATTACAAGCTGGGTAAGAATCCAAGCCAATAAACGTAAGGAATCCAGAAGGTATCAGGTCTGGAATACAGTGTATACTGGGGGTATAATCTACATTACCTTTCACAACTCCTACACTGCTGAACTTTGGGGTTAATTAGAGTCACAGTGACCACTATATTTTTATTCCTCTTTCCTGTTGAAACTTAAATATTAGTCTTGGGAGACCTTTTCAAATTGACTTGCCCATCTGTACTTTAAATCACACAGCTAGTAGCAATAATTAAATTTTTACATTCCTGAATATGGATGTGTCAGAAGACTCAAAAATGTCAGACAGATGAATTTTTGATATGAGCCAACAACTAAAGAAAACAACCCTAGTGACCGTCTCACATGTATCCACATCTCTAAAAGTTTTTTGAGAACTTGGAAAATTCAAACTGCAACAGCAAAGCACAGTGTATCCCCAGGCAGCCTTAATTTGCATGATCAGCACTTACTCAGCACAGTACCATAGGTATTAGAGACCTTGGTATATTAAATGGGTCACATTTAACTGTCCTTGAACAATTTCTCCTATGTATTAAACACAAACAAGATTTTTGTCATATTCAGCATCACTGTTTCTCTTTTCTCCACGTTTTCTTTGATACAGGGTAATTTTTCTGTAGGAAATTTTAGAGGGCCACAGTGAATATATTACGTAACTTTCCTCCCATAGTTTCATTTAAGAAGTCTGCGTTCCTCTTGGTTCATTTTACTTGTTTTTTGTTTGTTTTCAGTGAGAGTTGGATAATTGCATCTGATCAAAAATAAAAATAAAAAGGTTTTATAGCTGAGGATTGTAGGACAAATTGCACAGTCTGTTTCAGTTTTCTAAACAGCTACTGGAGACTGACTTCATCTCTTGAAATGTAAAAGCACTGTCATGTAAATCCACTGCCCACAGATCTAGCTGTCTGTTGGTAATCAGAAAGAAGATGCAAGAGACCACTGATTTTCAGAAGCTACAGAAGCAAACTGGCAGCAGAGTTCAAATGTAAATAAAGATGGCAGGAAAATCTTTTCTCTTTCACACTAGAATCCAAACAAGTCCTTCTTTAACACCCTTTGGTGTTTTTCTGTGATGTGTTCAATAAAAGCTTTTTCCTTTATGCTACAGGAGATACCTTTCTGCCCATTAAAATTCTCTCCTTTTTTAATAACATCCAGAAACCTTTCTCAAAAGCCAGTGAGTGTTTTTACACCCTGAATAGTTTTGAACAGAACTCCATGAAGTCACTGTATCCTATGCCAAAATATAAGACATGCTACAGTGAAGGGAAAGAAGAGGAAGAGAGTGGGGAAAGAAACTTCTAAGTTACTTTATACAAAGCTTTACAAGGGTTAGTTTTAAGCATGCTACTGGCTTTGATGTAATTAGCTTGCTGCTAAAACTATTGCACACTAATGTCTGAACGAAAGGGATTCTAATTACATTATAAATTCTATTNAAGAAAAACTTAGCAGTGTTCACATTCTTGAATTGGGGGTTCCTAGGATGCTTTTACTGACAGACTGCTTTTAAAGACTCCTCTGAACACATTACCTCCACCCTGTTCTTGAATTTGACTGGCTTAAAACAGTGAAATAAGTTGGATAACTCCCTTCAATGTGTTTTCAATTGCAGACCATGGCATTTTCATCCAACAATTTTGAGGAGATAACTTTTAATTACAATAATAAGAACCACATGGGCAATGATTGATGCAAACCTGATGTGTTCTCTTACTTTATTAATCTTTTTAATTAGAGGCAAAAGAATGCTTTATCTGTTGAGAAGAGATGAGTTGTGATGTTCTGCTGCACTTCTGTGACTTAAAAAAATGGATTTCTCACCAGAAGTATGTTTTTGCACGGATACAGAAGGTGAGAGGAACCTGTATGGTTCTCCTACCTTCAGCAATATGTAATGCCCCACATGGCACCATACTGTTGTGTTATGATATTCTTTCAGTAGTTTTGTTTTAGTTCTGCAAGCTTCTTACAAGCATAGTTTGGAAGCTCAATTAGAACAGAGAGACAGTTGAACACCACCAGATGTCAGAGNGGCTTTGATGTAATTAGCTTGCTGCTAAAACTATTGCACACTAATGTCTGAACGAAAGGGATTCTAATTACATTATAAATTCTATTTGCTGTGCCTCTCTATTTCACAAATAAAGTCTACAGTCCTGTATATGCAAAAAATTCTCTATTTAGCTCACCCATTTCCAAAATCCCACATACTGTGAAATCCTGGCTATCGGAATAGAATGTTACTTTTTGTGTAATATGGATTGATATGTCAGCTAAAGAAACAGGTTCATTCAGGATTATTTTAATTTTGGCCCATTCAGAGTGAAAATCTAAATGTTTAAATGATTTAATCCTAAGGGAAATGAACACTCCTAATATATACATGACCCCAAGAACTCTAGAAACCTTGAATTTCATTTATAAAAAAAAAGTATATATTTTTATTTATAAAAAATCATTCTTGCTATTACTACTTTTACTATTGTTATTGTTTTTATTTTTCCTTTTTATTTTTAAGAAAAACTTAGCAGTGTTCACATTCTTGAATTGGGGGTTCCTAGGATGCTTTTACTGACAGACTGCTTTTAAAGACTCCTCTGAACACATTACCTCCACCCTGTTCTTGAATTTGACTGGCTTAAAACAGTGAAATAAGTTGGATAACTCCCTTCAATGTGTTTTCAATTGCAGACCATGGCATTTTCATCCAACAATTTTGAGGAGATAACTTTTAATTACAATAATAAGAACCACATGGGCAATGATTGATGCAAACCTGATGTGTTCTCTTACTTTATTAATCTTTTTAATTAGAGGCAAAAGAATGCTTTATCTGTTGAGAAGAGATGAGTTGTGATGTTCTGCTGCACTTCTGTGACTTAAAAAAATTGATTTCTCACCAGAAGTATGTTTTTGCACGGATACAGAAGGTGAGAGGAACCTGTATGGTTCTCCTACCTTCAGCAATATGTAATGCCCCACATGGCACCATACTGTTGTGTTATGATATTCTTTCAGTAGTTTTGTTTTAGTTCTGCAAGCTTCTTACAAGCATAGTTTGGAAGCTCAATTAGAACAGAGAGACAGTTGAACACCACCAGATGTCAGAGCAGTTTCTTGCCAAGGGGTAGGTTGTTGAGATGTTGAGAAAGACCTACCAGGTGTCTCCTCTAGCAGTGAGAGTTTAGCTTGTCTAGGGTCTGTGTGGCTGTGATTTGAAGCAGTTGAAGTTTAGGATGGTGTGAAAGCCACACAAACAAGATGATGTTGATTCAGATGTTAATGAAGGTCTTTGAAACAGATACTGTGAATATTTTATCTGCCCTGGTTTAATGGATTCACTTGCCTTGAGCATACAGAAGGTTAGATTCAGTGCCCTCTGTGGCCGAGATACTTTGCAAACTTAAGGTAAGGCTTAGGTTTCACGCATTTGCCTGGAGTCTTTTGTCTTGCAAGCACTTGAGTACTATTAATGGCCATGGTGGAAAAGCAGCACAGAGGCCTTTCCCACTTACTACTGTCTGTGCTTTATTCTTTCATAGTCAATAGTGCCAGTAGCTTACCAAGTGAGTTAATACAATGAGTAAAGTAAAGGTCTCTGCTATAGAAGGATAATATTCAAACTAAAGATATGACATCTCAGGGCTTTATAAAGGCATGACAGTAATGACATTTCTGGACAGAAAAGGAACAGAAAAATTATGCACATAAGCTGTTAAAGGCAAAGCCAGTTTGTGATACCTGAATCTTGTGGTTCAGATGAGAAACCTGTAGATTCACCTATAGCAGCACAATAATTAGTGGAACCTCACAAAGTATTCGGCAAACTAACAAGGAAAGAACAGCACAAGCTTTCAGAGACCCGAGACTGTGTAAGGTTCCTTCCCTACTTTAGCAATAGCATATAAATGACATGGATTCCAGCCAGTGTTGTGGCTTGGTAGTCTGCACTAGCATGTTGGGATGCTGACTTTGGGCTTGATCCAAACGTCTTTGAAGTCAGTGGAAGGCTTTCAACTTCAGTCAGTGAGCTGTGGAGGTGTTTGGAGGTGCTTTCTTGTGCCAGCCAATTTGGAAATATCAGTGGGAACAGAGAAGGGGAGAAGTTCAGTTCCTGTGTCAACTGAAAGAAGGGAAAGGGAATTGAATTTTTTTATTGTTATTGAAGAAACATTTGCAGGGAGATCTTTATGCCTGTCACCGCATGAGAAAATGGTTTGGTTTGGGGGAAGGTAACTGGGAGAAGAGCAGTTTGTCACTTTGTGACTTCATTTGTGTGGTGGCAGTGGATATACACCTCATCATTGATTTAAATGTTTAGTCAGATACAGTCTACTTTAAGGCCATTCCAGACAACCTCTAAATAGACCCACTAGCACTCAGTGCCATTCACACTGTGACCTTGTGTAGAAATTAGTTCTTTATGATTGCTCGAGTGGTGACAGTTGCATCAACAGAACTGGAAAAGTTAAGCCTCAAAAAAAGAAAAAAGAAGAAAAAAAAAAGGCCAACACCCCAAAATTACATTTGGACTTGCATTACACTTCTTGACACAATAGTTGTTTTAGCCAAGGCAGTTCATCTATTCCTAGGTGTGGTCAGTAACTCTGGAGAACCCCTCTAGGTAAGGAGAGTGGCACAGGGAGCTGGAGTGCTCCAAAGGCCTCCCTTTGTTTCAATCTGTCACACTCAGCATGAGGATGTGTGGGGAAAGCATGGAGGGGAGATTGCATTTTGAGATTCCTAGAAGGGTGCCCTGGCATATATTCCTACACACATGTTTGTCATATCTAAATTATTGAGCAATTGAATTTAGTAGTAATGACCATGAATTAACCATCTGTCAAAGATGAGGAATGTCAACTTTAACCCTCAGGCTGCCACAGGAGCCTGTGTATGGTGCCCACAGCATTCCTTAGGTTGCCAAAGTGGCAGCGCACCAGAAGAGAACGGCGGCGGGCAGGGGAGATGCATTCCCTTCCACTTTCTGAGAAATTATTATTCTTTGGCTTGTTTGTTTCAGCCAAACTCTAGAAGTATCAGGGCTGTTTCTGCAGACTGTTTTGATTTGGAAAAGAATGGCTGCTTTATGCTGCAAATACATTTCAGCTTTAAAGAATCAGGATCTTTCTTAATCATCTTTAACGTTACCTGAGGAAAGATGTACGTTGCATAGAAGGCTTAAAACTAAAAACCATTGGATTTTCTACTTAAATTGTCCTCTCTCCTCCACTTCAATCCATCATTTAAATGAGGCAGTGTATATCTTTAAAAATGTGCTACAACTCTATCTTCAAAGGGTCCAGGCTAGTTCGGGGATCATTTGCCAAACTCACTGCCTTGCTGTGTACTCCACCCATAACCCTCAACATGTAGAGCAAAGCTTATGGGGGAATAAATGTATCAGCTCTTTTTGAAAGTTAGCAGACTAACTGTGGACATTTACCTGGTGGGACTTTTTTGGTTTCTTTTTTCTTGGTCTGAATTTGCCTCCTCACAGCTATTTTCTAAGATCTGTTCTTCCACAGATCACTATCCTCTATTAGATTTTTCTATAAAAACTAGTTAAAAATTGTAATGATACTCCCATTCATTCAATTTTGAGCACTGACTGGATCCTATTATGTGGATGTTAAGTACTAGACCTGTTCTAAAAAATATATGGAAGTGTGTTGGGGAAAAATTTCGACAAAACTTATCCATCCTTTTGCTGAGACTTTGATGTGGCAGTCTTCTCAAAGACATTTGATTTCAGTAGTCTGGAAAGTTGGTGTCTGTAGCATGTTAAGAAATGTAACTTGTCCCAGGATAGTTTGGTTTGGGAGCGTTCTTTGTTGTTGCTTTTTTTTTCTTTTAAAAGTGAGCTGCTTTCCCTCTTTCCCTGCCCCCTTCTCCTTTGTGATGGTCTTAAATTCTCCTAACTGCTCCACTTTGACCTGATAACTTGTAGAAACATCCATATGGAAAACATCAAGATGCTTAATGATTTTCATTATTTCTTTGGGAGGGGAAGAGGGAGCAGGGGAAAGAAAGTTCATTCTGAATACAGTAAGCTCATTGGATACCTGAAGTGCTCAGTCTTCTCACCTGTCTCTCACAGGAGCTGAATGTATTCAGAAAGGCTGCCTCCTTGCTGCTTGGGAGTTAAGAATCTTACAGATCTCCTGCTCCATGCATCATCTTTGGAAGAATCCCCCACTGTGTCTTTGGAGCAGTTTCACTCAGCAGCACAAGCAGCTGGTCATCACTTGCAGCCCTTTCCTGTCCCACAGTGAGAGGCTGTCAATGTGCTGTCATGACTCTGGCAGAGAGTGGCTATCTAGAACTTCCTTCAGGTTCGTATCAGACTCTCCATCTCCATTTGGTAAAACTGCTTTGGTGCTAGTACCTGAGTAAAAAACATGAAATAGAAAGAAATAGAGGCAACACCAAAAGAAATACAACTTTTCAGTATCAACTGAAGTGATCACAGGGTATGAGGTATGTTTTGAAAATAATGCTCTTATTTTTTTTGGTGAAGAGTCACATTCCATGAGTGGTTAATTTGGGCTGGACTGTGTCTTCTATTTCAACAGTAGTTCACACTAACATACAAGTATGTGTCTTTGGCCTGCAAAATATTGTACAATGCAGTCCCTTAAACAGTCTTTATCTTGCAGTTTTAGCTCCCCCCTGTACCCCCCTTGAAATGTAGGTGGTCACCCAAAGTAAACAGAATTCCTTCTACTCCCTCCACATCTGCTGTGTGTTATCTGGCACTCACCTCTGACCCTGATATTCATCATAAGAATAAGAATTGCATCCTATTCAGCTGGTTGTGTGTGCACTTTAACTCCAGTGATCACTGGCTGTTGGAATAGCATGTGCTGGCAGCATAAGTTGCTGAGGCAGCATCAGGGTGTTCAGACTTCACTGTTCCACTTCTGTATATGCTTGTGGATAATTAAACAGAAATCTGGAGAGAAGCAGGTCAGCACAGCATACTTGGGGACAGACTTTGGGATAGCTTAGGGTTATACTTTCTAGTGAATGCAATGGAACAGGTTTGATACTGACTTTTAAGCAGAAGGATTTTTGAAGCCAGACTAGTTTCCTTCCCTAGCTGTTGTATCAAATGACATTATGTATCTGTATAGAGAAACAACATCCTACTGTATGGAAGCAGCAAGTCTGAAAGTGTGTTTGTGTTGCAAACAGCAGTTGGTGATCCTCTTCCTTTGGTTCAATAACCCCCTCCTCCATAGCCCAGTGGTATCAACTGAGGAACTAAGACATGGTTGTTGTGAATGAGAGTTTTAAAATCTGACCTTAAATGGAAGGAACCATATGTTAGGATGACTATAGATCTGGTCTCTATGACCCTGCTAAATGGAACCCATCTGAAATTTTCCTTTTTCACGAGGATGAACAGAATTCCTTTTTGGACATAGTGGAAGAAGAAATAAAGCTGTCAATTCACTCACCAATGGTGGATTGATTAAAACTTGGAACTTCCCAGTTGGAACTAGAATCCTCTTTGTTTTCTGTGGCCTTTCTGCTACTTTCCTCTCTTCTTTCATGGCAGAGGTGTGAGGGAGGAACCGTTTGCTAGTCCCCTAATCTTCAAACTCCCATCTTCAATTGAATGATGAGCACAGTCGCACAGTGCTGCCAGATAAATAATGTGGCTTTGGCCTATAGGGTAAACTGCAAAAATCTTATGGGCCTTTAGCTGCCAAGTTTATCTCCCTCTCCCTTTCTCTCCACCCCACCTCCCCATTGCCAATCCTTCTGATTTTCAGAACAGTTTTGGGAACCAGCAGTGTTGGAGACCAGTGTGGTTTACCAGCTGCCACTGCTGCCCTTGGTGCTATAAACTGTGTGATTGATTCCTGACAAACAAAACCAAGTCCTCCTTGTACCAACACTTTGGGACAATTACTGTCATCCCAGCAGAAGCTGTTGGTGCACAGACTCTTCTAATCAGAGGGTCATCCTGTGGATTTCAAACATCTAGTAGTGCTCAGTGATACATACTGATTGCCAGTATGTAAATAGGGTGGCTTTTTCCTTTAAATTGGTTCCGCTTCTTCAGTTGCCAAATTTGTTTCCTTGAGCATGTCTGAATTTATATTTAGCAAAATTAACAAGGGATTAAAAAGGTGCTGAAGATGTTAGTTACGTAATTATATGAACAAAAACATACCATGCAATAGGCAGAGAAGAAATATGACAAAGACCTTACATGAAGAAATGAAATCCTCTGTTAGGTTTTTGATTAAGGTCCTGATATTTACTGTGTTAGCAGTGGTCACTGGTGACCTCCAATGCAAAGGTGAAGGATTTTATTTCTTGTTTGCATTAAATATGCACATGTGCATCTGGTATATGTTCACATTAGTTATTATTTTTTAACAGCAGATTAAAATACAGGAGGCAGGATTCTCATCCAGGAAATCATCTATTTGAAAAAGACTGCAAAGTGAAATTAAAAGAATCATATGAACTTCAGTGGTACCAAAGTGGTTTCAGTTTGTGCATTGTTAAAAATCATGCAATGTCCTTTGGTGCCCTTTTCCTCTTGTTTATTTTAACAGAGAAGACCAGTTAGTTTGAAAGGTACCTCTCAGTATCAGAATTGACTTCTGATCACCCTATCGCTTCACAATTCCTTATACATCAGGAGCACTTGAAAGTATATGCACGTTTGTGGGGATTTTTCTTTTCCTCCGGAAAGATTCAATTATTTATGCTAGAGTTCTTCTTATTGTGAGTTATTTTTATAATTGAGTCCAAACTGTGTAGGCTGATACAGCCCCAAGTTACCTTTGTGGTCTGAAAAATCCTCAGAATGGCCAAATAGAATAACTTTGTCACTTGTTTATCATACCAGTTTTGACAATGGGTCATTCCATAGATGTCTAAAATGATCTTTAGCCACATTTTATGAAGCCAGAACTGTAATCCAATAACAATTTTCTGGCTAAGTGCTTCTCATTTGCCACTGGGGACTAACTGCATCACTGTTGCTGTTCTTAAAATGAGCTTAAGCTAAAAGGACACAAATTTCATATTTCTTTCCATATTTTCTTGAGAGTAATCTAAGAAAATAATATTTTAAATAATTGCATTCTGGTTCCTGAGGGACATCAGCATAATTACACTGAGGATACCTCTATTTTTTTATGCATTTATTTATTAACAAAGAAGTACATTCCATCTGTAAACCAAACGATTGGTCCAGTGGCACAAAACAATAAAGCAATGAAGCCTCTAGTTCATTAAATTGGAATATAGAGATTGAATTACTAATTTACTTTGGTTTAAATTTCATATTATAAATTATAGGATTCTAAGATGTAAGGGAAAAATGTTCCCCATGATGCCTGCATTCTACCTACAGCTCCAACCAGAAAGATTTACACAAGACTCATTGGAGATGAGCAAAGGAAAGGTACTGAAGACTGAGACTGACACAGTTCATCTGGAACGTTGGTAGCACAGAAGGAACAACTGGAAAAAAGCAAACTGAAAAACCCTAACCAAACAGGAAAAAAACCAAACCCTTTTTTAAAGTGAGGTTACTCTGAAGGGGTTACTTTTAAATATGGATAGTTTGGGTTTCTCAGACTCCACAACAAGAAGGTCAGGTTAACAGAAGAAATAAACAGTGAGAAGGGCAGATGCTTCATAGACCTTAAGTGGTTTCATTTAATTCCTGTCTTATCTCTCCTGTCATCCACCCTAGTTTTGTATTCAGTGTAGTCTTGTATTCAAAACTTATACCTATAGCTTTCAATCTGCTATTAAGTTCCCTCTATTCTGACAATTTTGGGTTGATTTCTGTGTTTAACAGTCTCTGAAGTTGCCTGTAGAAGCAAATATAAAACACATATAAGACAGTATGTTCTCTTTGGAGTCACTATGTTGACTAAATTCCTATGATTGGGACCTAGTCCTCTAATTTCAGAGTAAATCCTAATTGGCTCTTATTTCAGCCTTCGAGACCACAGGCAAGTCACTTTCTGAGGACCGCAGGTGCCTCAGTGTTACACCTCTGCAGAAGTTGTGTTCATTTTCTCTGGAGTAACAGGCTGCCCTTGGATTGTCTGGAGAAATATTAGCTAATCTTTCCCTTTCTAACATAAAATTAGTCATTAAGCCACCTCTATGGCAATCTGTCATGCATATTCAGAAATAACTGATTGATAATGTGAGATGATGTGACAGTTCCAGCATTTCTGCACTGGAGCCACACTTAGCTATGAACTTAAGAGTACCTCCCTCCTCCTTTTGAGCCTTAGCCTTTGTGGGCTTTTGTTTGGAAGCCAAGTAAGCACAGCAGGGTATTTTAGGTTTGTCTCTGTGCCACATCTCACCTTTTGCATGGTTTTGGGGACTGCAGTAAGTAGGGTGCTCTGTCTGTGAACTAGCATGTGATGTGCTTGTTTCACAGCTGGAAGATGCAGCTGCAATGGGTGCATTGCCTGCTACTAGTGTAGGCTTTGGAGAAAATTTAGTCAACTATTTGATCTACTCACTGATGTCCTTTGACTGCTTATTCTAATACACAAAATAGAAGATCAAGGTTCTTCCAGGTTAAAAATTGCACGTGTTTCACAGGAAGGGAAGTTTCAGTCTGACCACTACCAGTAGTTTGCTCCACTCCCCACCTCAGAGTTGGGCAAAAGCTACAATCCCTCAAGTGAGTCAGATCGAATTGAGGCACCCAAGCAAGGTCAACTTGGATCAAGTTCCTAGGGCCTGGTCTTGTCAACTTTTGACTGTCTCCAGTGGCATGAATTGAACAATCTCTCTGGTCTACCTTCTACTGTTTTACTATTCTAATGATGACTTTTTTGTTTGTTTGGTTGGTTGTTTTTTTTGTTTTGTTTAATTGCAGTATTCTGTGTCACAATTTGGTGTCCATTATCTCTTATCCTGTCACTTGTGCACCTTGCAGAAGAATCTGGCACTCTGTGTCTCAGTAGTTGAAGACACTTCAGACTGTGTTTGGGACTGGCTGCAGTTACCCTTCATCTGGGGAACCTTCTCTGTCTTGCAGAGCTTTAGTATTTTCAAGAAATAGTATTCTGCCTTTTGCTTTATTTGTAGCATTTTGTTGAACATCTAAAGTTGATTTACAGAGGTGAAAAAATTCTTACACTTTTGTGTAAGAATCAGGGGTTTTATTTAAAAGTCTTCAGTGTGGGCACATTTGGGATCTGTAAGGTAAATTTGGAATTGATAATCATATTCTCAGAAGCTGGTTTCTGAAGGACAGGAGTGCCTTTGCAGGTCATATGAAGACTCCTGACACTCTGAGTGCATTATCTCTTGGAAGCTGCCTGCATTTCCCTCGAGGCAATGGCTAAACACCATAAACCTTGGTTATTTCTAAAGGCTCAGAGAGGCCCAAGGGTCCAGAGGTCTAGTTTATGCTGATTGTCCTTAATGTATTTGAAGCTTATCTTTGTATACCTCATTGACTCCGAGTATATAAGTGTTTGTATAAAATGAAAACTGTAAATGGAAGAAAGGTGCCAATTACCATATATGAAACAGATTTCAGAGTGATAAGACATTAACTTTTCACTACAGATCTGGCCTTGCTATTCCTTAATGCCAGGAAGATGATACTAGGAGGTTTTATGTGTACTTGGCTGGACAAGAAAGTCTTTAAATCAATTTAATTGCTAACTATCTGTTTTGTTCTTTGTGTTGTTTTTTTTTCCCTAGTGTTCTCAAATGGGAGATAATCTGACACACAAAGAATTTACAGCATGGGTAAGTCACACAACTGATTATATTCAAATTTTTTTACAAAAGTATTGAATTTATTGATGTGAAATTGACAATCTGCAGATCAGGAAGCAAGGTCTAGGTAGTACACTGGAAGTACTAGCAAAATGACAGATGCAGAGTTGGAGAATAGAGCACATAGCTGTAAATCATTCTAATGCTGACAGACTACTTTCAAGGCATAAAAACATATTAGAGAAATAGGGGTTTTTTTTTCTATATTGGCTCTCTCTTGAGTCTCTTAATTGAAACACAAACTTCCAGGCCCATAAGTCATCCTCATAAGCCAGATAGGGTTCAGCCTGTTGTTTTCTCAGCTACAGTTTTTGTGTGTCAATTCCCTTCTCTCTCCTGTGAACATGTACACCTCTACCTTCTCCAGTCAGCTGTCTCCTGCCATAGAGAAGTGTACAAGATTTTCTCTTCCCCTGCCTTCAGAACAAATAAGGGGGTGTATTTATTTCTGTTATTTTAAAGAGCATGTCCTTCAAATTGTGTGTAATGAGATTAATTACTTGAAAAGTAAAGGAGAGCTTGCATTTCTGTTTATTGAATAATAGATGCTATTTTTTCTGAAGTAAATTACTAAACAGTGTCGTTCAGAGGTGTGTCTGTGAAGAAGTAAGTAGCTGATCATATTAGAAGTTTGTGTTTACATGAAAAAAATTGTGACTTGATAGACAAATATGGTTTGAGATTAATGCTCATTCTTGCCAGTAGCATATTATCAGATTAGGAATATTTTACCATCAAAATAAAGTACTAAAAATTCATGCTTGGATCCTGTGCTCCAAGGGGCTTCTGCTGACATTGGTCAGATGCAGCCACCTGGGTGTTACTAGCTGCTTATAATTATATATATTTATCCTCTCATGAGTGTCACATGCAAACCACAGCTCCCATTATCTTTTCACTTTCCTCATATCATCCTTCTTGTCTGACCAATTTCTGACTCTCCATTGGCCTTTGAAGTGGGTTTGCTCTTTTCAGCTCCAGCACAGGCATTTCTGCATATGCAGTTCCCATCTGTGTTCCACAGGCCTATATTCCAGATGCCTTTGAAAACCAAACAAAGCATTACTGTCTATAGCACACACTATATGGGAATACATCTGGAAGAGGGAAATAGCAGCAGCCTGACAAGTAGGAGGCCACTGTGGTTGAGAAAATATTGTAAGGAATTGTAGCAAGAGGAGAAATAAGCTGTCCATTCTAAGTTACTAGGAGTAACTAGTAATGGCCATCACAGCCTGCTGCTGTGATGTACTTCTCTCTTGTGCAAGTTATTGTATTTAGCACTGTACTATTGTATTGTGGACAGGTAGTTAGGGTGCCTAACACCATGGACTTGGTTTTGTAACCATCTACGTGGACTCTCTGCCATCCCACATATTCTGCTGAGGGATCATCTGTTCTTTAACAGTGATCTGCTGGGGACAGGATGGAGTTCAATTTTGGCATATGAGATGGGAGACTTTCTCACGTAGGTGAGATCTGTGTGACTTTGCTGTCCTTCAACCTTCCTATGTGCTGTCTGCTCCTCCTCTGGGCTGCATGCAGTGTGAGCCCCTCAAGTCTGTGAGGACTTGGGGGAGATGGGGTATTTGTGTCTCAGATACTGTCACAGATTACAAACCAGCTATGTCAGATCTATGTGATAGCTTCTGACTTCCATTAATCCAGGCAATATCCTCTTTTGATCCTCAGATGACTTTGCATGGAAGGTTTCAGGGCATTGGAGTTGTTACACAGGTGACTGGACTGGGCATCAAAATACAGGTGAAGCAGATAAAATAAGAATACTCTCAGCTAAGACCAAAAGTGAAAGTATGAAGTAGATATTGCAAGCATTACTTAGAGGGTAAAATTGCTTTCCAGTCTGAGTGGCCAACATTAGGTTAAGAAGGAGGTTTGAAAATTTTGACTTGATATGCACTCAAGAACAGTTCTTAAAAACTTCTCTAAAGTCATTTGTGCCACAGCACACCTAAGACAGGTTGAGTCCTCTTTTATGTTGAGAATGCCATAATAATGTCCAGGAATTATTTTTTTTTCCTGATAAACACTGTTCTGCACAATTGGTTTTATAAAGTCTAGATATAGAAGAGATTTGGGGCTCTGTATGTCTTTTTTTTTCTGTGTTTGTATTGTGAGAGTTGCAGTTCTAGTTTTAGCTTCAGCCCTTTCTAAACCATACCAGTACAATGTTGTTCAGCCAAAAGCAGCTGTTACATTTGTACTATTTAAGCACATTGAATCAGTGCTGGTAGAGCCAGCAACAGGAATTTTCTCTCATTCACATTTTTAAAAACATATTTAGAACAAGAGGGAATGGATCCAGGCTGCAACATGTTTAGACTGGGCATTAGGGAAATTTTTTTCTGAGGTGATTGAGTCACCATCCCTGGATGTGTTTAAGGGGTGTTTGGATGTGTTTTTGAGGGACATGGATTAGGGGTGAACTTTGTAGAGTAGGGCTAATGGTTGGACTTGATGATCCCAAGGGTCTTTTCCAACCTGAATAATTCTATGATTCTGTGATATTTGAGAAGCCTCAGTGTCATAGTCGGGAAAAGCATCCCTCTGGTTCTATCATTTCTATTAAATGCCACTGCTTTAAATAAACTGGCAGTAGGCTTCTTCTGCTCACCAAGCAGTTTACTCATTCAGATAACTCCTCAGTCATCAAAGGCTCCTTCTCTGATCACACCATAATCATGGTGACAGTTCCAGGTAAGAGTATTCGGCAGGGATAGCTCAAGGCTTCATTCTTTTCAGAATGTTTACTTTACCTGACATATCTTTCCTGGGTGCCACAGTGATTAGTCATCTGTATATTATTTAAGGGAAGCTGAGGAAAGCTTGTAGGGTTATGGCAGACAATGGACAGACAATGGCAGACTCTTCAGATGCAAGAAGAAACAGAATTTGAGTTTCCAGTTTTGTAACAGGTTTCTAATAATTAGTTGTTATACAGAAAATCTGCAACAGCAGCCTTTTCTTAAAAGGGAAGAGTGTTTTCTCCTCAGGTCTTTGAGGGAAGGGGACAAAATGCTGAAGTCAATGCCTGAATGCTTAGCAGAGTTTGTTGATGAGGGTGTCTCTTCAGCCCTGGGCAAGCAGTGTAACTTCTGGTGAGGGGTAGGATTTCTTTAACCTTTCTTGCCTGGTCTGGGTCACTCACAACTTCATCACACCGTGCTAGGTTTGGATCCTATTCTGTAGCACCAAACTCTTCCGATGCCCTGAATAAGAAAACTCAGGTCCTTATGCAATGTGAATTCCACTTAGATGCCTAAATAGTAAGTATTGCCAAATCAATAAGGTGCTGCATCTGAGGAAGAACAACTCCTTGTATCAGTACAGGCTGGGGCTGATGTATTAGAGAGCAGTTCTGGAGAAAGAGACCTGGGGGTCCTGGTGGACAGGGGGATTGCCATGAGCCAACAATGCACCCTTGCATTGGCCAAGGATTAGGAGAAGTGTGGCCAGCAGATCAAGGGAGGTTCTCCTCCTCCTCTATTCTGCATTGGTGAGACCCCACCTCGACTACTCTGTTCAGTTTTGGGCACCCCAGTTCAGAAAAGACAGAGAACTACTGGAGAGAGTCCAGCGCAAGGC